>KK116850.1:220695-241226 GCA_000611955.2 Stegodyphus mimosarum | reverse complement strand
GTTTTGTCGTGGGACTATAGCTCGAAATGTCCTGCCAGGTAGGTTTTCTGTTTGAGGTCTCCACTAACTCAATTATGGTTTTAATATCGCGGTCTTGCATCGCATCTGGTCTTTCCTGATTTCCTTGTCACTCCATGGTCCTGGATCAGCCGATGTTGATGTTGTAATTTGCCGTGCGACTGGATTAACCAGTTGGTATTTAGCTTCGAACCTGGAACAATATCGGCAATTTTCTGGGCAAGGTCTTCTAGACAAGGCGTCAGCGTTTCCAAGCGACTGTCCCTTGCGATGACGGATAGTTATGTCATATTCCTGGAGTCTCTGTATCCACCTGACTATCTGACCCTCAGGATTCTTGAAATTTAAAAGCCAGGCCAATGATGCATGATCTGTGCGGAGCAGGAATTTTCTACCGTATAGATAATGATGGAAATGTTCTACGGCTTTGGCGAGCAACTCTTTCCTGGTGACACAGTAATTCCTCTCCGGTTTAGATAGGCACTTGCTCCAGTAAGCCACTACACGTTCTTGGCCCTGTATTTCTTGGGACAGAACAGCGCCGACACTTTCATTACTCGCATCCGTGTCGAGAATAAATGGTCTGTCGAGCTGAGAATACTTCAGGATTGGAGCAGATGTTAAGGCTTCCTTCAGATTCTTAAATGCATCCTCACATTCTTTTGTCCACACGAACTTTTGCTTGCTCTCTGTCAGCTTGTGAAGGGGTCTTGCAATGGATGAAAAATCCTTCACGAATCTCCTATAGTAGGTGCAAAGCCCTAGAAAGCTTCTCAGCTGGTGGACATTTTCGGGACGTCTCCAGTCTTTAACTGCTGACACTTTTTCAGAATCCGTGCGCACACCTTCAGCAGAGATGACATGTCCGAGGTAAGTGACTTCCTGTCTGAATAATTTGCATTTAGCGGGACTCAACTTCAGATTGGCTTCTTTCAGTTTCTGAAGCACCTTTCTAAGATTTTCCAAATGTTCTTCGAAACTCTTCCCGACGATGATGATGTCATCCAGGTATATCAGACAGGCTTCGTATGAAAGACCTTTTAAAACAGTCTCCATTAGACGTTCGAATGTAGCCGGCGCATTACATAGTCCAAACGGCATCACCTTGAACTGCCAAAGTCCTTGTCCTGTAGTAAATGCCGTCTTTTCTCGGTCATCAGGATGTATTTCTACCTGCCAATATCCACTCTTTAAATCAAGTGTCGAGAACCACTTGCTTCCAGAAAGAGTATCCAGAATGTCGTCAATTCTAGGAAGAGGGTAACTGTCTTTCTTCGTAACCTCGTTCAACCGGCGATAATCAACGCAAAATCTAGTTGACCCGTCTTTCTTCTTCACCAGGACGATGGGAAATACCCAGGGACTTGCTGAAGGCTCGATGACATTGCTTTTTTGCATGTCCTTTAAAAGTGTTCGCACCTCTTCCTGTTTCGAAATCGGCAGACGTCTTGGATGTTGCTTGATTATCACCAGTATCGATTCTATGCTGAGTTAAACTGGTTCGACCCACGTCAGAAGACGAACGGGAGAAAACATCTTGAAGATCTTTAATGACACGCTCGGCAGCATTCTTTTCCTCATCGTTTAATTGCGCATTCTGCAATACCTCCGATATAATGTTGTCTGTAGACACGGTTTTTGAGATGTTACTTTTTATTTCAACGCTGGTTACTGGAGTACATTCTGCAACCACTTCACCTTTCTTAATAACTCTCGTCTTATCAGTTACATTGGCAACTCTCACCGGGATAACAGTCCCCGATAGGTCGACGAGTGCTGAGGCTATTAATACTCCTTTATGGCTATTACAGTTCTTGAGATATTCCATCACGCCGTAGCGAAAATTTCTGTTATCGGCTATGAATCCCGGAAGTAAAATTTCTGTTCTTGGGGGTATTGTGATATCTTCTTGAGCTATGATTTTGTGGATAGATTTCACTCCTTCATCATTAATCCCGAATAAAGTTATGTCCTCCGAGGCAGAATGCAGTTCGTTATTTTTAAAGTCCAAGGAAAAGTTGTATTTCCTTAAAAAGTCCAATCCGAGTATGCAAGGGTCTGTAATTTCTGCTACATATGCCGTGTGATGATAAGCGGCACTTCCAAAGGTGATGTTAACGTTTAATTTCCCTTCTATATTGATCTTCTCGCCGGACACAATCTGGAGGGTAACGCAGGGTGGCGTCCAGATAAGTTTACCTTCGAGTTGTTGAGCCAAATCTTTTCGAATGATGGTAACATTGGCTCCCGTGTCGATCGTCATGTTACGAGGCATTCCATTGATTTGTCCCATGATGACCATTCCGTTATTGCCGCCACTCACTGCAGAAATCTGGAGCGCTTTAAACTGGGGCTTTTCATTATCTGGCAACCTCCGCCCCGAGAGATGGCCACGAATTAGTTTCCCTCCTTCTTGAGAGGCACGGTCTTAACATCCGTGCCCTGGGGTGTTCTGCAGTTTCTTCGAATGTGCCCTTCAGCACCGCAGTTCCAGCACTTTACGAACGGTTTCTTGTCACCAGTATTCCGTGTCAAAGCATTCACCTTTCTGGTTAAATCGTCTACGCGAGCAGTCATTGGATCCACTGGTTCTTGTATGTGAGCAGCTCTGATTGGGTGGCGGTCTCTACGAGTGGCTTGCTGTGCTGCCTCGAATTTCATGGCGTACACCAGAGCACTTTTTAAGTCCTTCACATCAGCCATTTGCAGTGCTTTCTGTATTTCAGGATCCCGGATGCCGTCGATGAAGTATTGCAGCGACAGGATTTCTCTTGTTTCTGTCGGGCACTCCGAAAAGGCGAGGTGAGACAGCCTTTCAACATCCGTGGCGAACTCCTGGTGTGTTTCCGTAGGCTTCTGTTGACGGGATTTTAACTGAAGCCTGCTATAATCTTTTAAACACTTCTCTCCAAAACGCAGCTCCAGTGCGCCGGAGAGAGCTTCGAAATCTAGCCTTTTGTTTTGGGGAAGAATCTGAAGGATATCCGCTGCGTCTGCTCTCAGAGAAGCGGCAAGATGACAGACCTTAGCTTGGGAAACCCATCCATTAGCTTCCGCCACTATAGAAAATTGTGTCTTATAAACTTGCTAGGAGGTCTTCCCATCATACATCGATAGCTTCAGAGAGGGATGCGCAGGCATGACTAGAAATTTAAAACTATCCGAATTGCTTCCTTCTGTCGCTACGAATTTCTTCAAGGTATCAACTTCTTTCACAACTGCAGAAACTTTGTCCTCAATTTGTTTTTCGATTTGGTGTTGAACAGCAGAAACTCTTTCTTCAATTTCTCCAACTCTGTTTTCAACCGTGTCAATTCTGTTTTCTATACCTTCAAATTTGTTTTCTATTATGTAGGTGATTTCCCTTTTTATTTCCTCTTGACCAACTTTCATTTCTGCCTTAACAGCCTTCATTTCTTCCTTAACAGATTTCTCCATCTTTTCTTGAACAACACTCATTTCATCTTTAACAGATGCTTGACCAGGTTTCATCTCTTCTTGACAAGCTTCCATTTTTTCTTTAAGGATTTCATCTCTTTTTTAACAGAATCTTTCATCTCATCTTTAATTGCAGCAAAGGCTGCCATAAATTGCCTTAATTGTTCTTCCATTGCTCTAGTTAATGGTATTCAAAATACCCCACTTCTGACACCAAAAATTGCTGCGTGCGTACGGGTTCGTTATATATTGAATGCACAAGTCGTTAAAAAGTTAACAAAAATTTATTCTTTCCACAAGAAATAAATTAAAATGCTGAAATATTTCTTCACAGATCTTCGCACAATATCACAATATCTCAAACGCTTAGCAAAAACTCAGTTCAAAAAGATGAAATAATTCTATCTCACAGCGAAATCGCAACAATCAATACATCCACGCCAGAACCGGGACCTTCGTCCTGGGGAAGCCTTTCGAAGTTTGTATTATCCAGGTCCTGGAGGACCCCTCAATGACGGCGCAGTCCCCACGGTCCCTGCCCGGCTTTATACGTCGCGATTAGCGGCAAGGACGAGTATCGTGGATACTAAATTTGAACACTGGACACCTTTGCCTCGGGGCACCACTCCCTCGGCATCAGAAAAACGCTTGGTGCCTTGCCTCACTTCGTCAGTCCCCGTCACTGGGACCGGGAGGGCCAAACCCCCACCGAGAAAGCCCATTATCTACGTACTATATGGCTCCACCACAGCAAGAGGAACAGACACGACAGTACCAGTACAGTCCCTGCCAAGCCTGAACCAACCTGAGAATAAACTCGGGCTCTAGTCCTGTGAAGACAACTTATTTGCCCCCGTGGTTGAGACTGTCTAAGTACAGATCCTAGCCAGTACTTCCCAGGAATTCTCCTGAGTCAACGCCCGGAAGGACAACAATCAATACAGCATTAAGTAAACAAACAGCAGTTCGCTTTTTACAGCTACAAGTATAACAACAACAACAACAACTGAGATGAGGTGTTTCACCTCGGCTTTTATAAGCTTTTTAATTATCAGTAGAACAATAACGATTTTTCTAGATTTCTCTGGATGGCAACAGTAATTACGAGATATTTATTTATTAAGCACGCGCTCTTTTATTTTTATTGCTATTTTTTTCGATGTAGCTTTCTCTTCAAAAATCGTCTGCTTTGCACGGGGAAATAGAAAGGAATTTTAATTACAATTCTAAATAAATAGCCAAATAAATGTGAAATTCGTAACAATATGTACTTCTTTGAGTCTATATATGATTATACAGTAGTAATCAAATTATCGGCACTGATTATTTTTCTTTCTATAATAACGAAAATTAAGTTTATTTTAAATGTACTGTAAGATCTATTTAATTAACAGTAATTATTCATCGCCTTTCACCAAAATGCAAATTAGTTTGAATCATGAGTCCAACTAGACTTTACGGAGTATAGACTGTTTACAAAGCGTTCAATGAACTCTTGAAGCGGAATTAAAGTAGCTTTCATTCTGCGAAAAAATGGTGAGCCATTATATGTGTGATAATAATGTGTACTATATAAAGGAGAATTATACAGAAAGCTATACAGGATATTTTAGAAAATCGGTTAAAAATTTCACGAGAGATAAAGTACACCTAGACGATGGAAAATCACATTGCAATGCATGGTCGAAAAGGATTTTTTGGCGCCGTAGTGATAACGCAAAGCACAAGAAAGGAAGAACATGAGCAGAATGAAGAAACATGCTTATTATGCTCAGTACATCAGAAATCAAGACATAAGAACAAAAAATAGACAACGATAGTCAGAAAAGAAGATGTTCGGAATTACGACCCCGGACCCTGATGCAGGCCTCACATCTCCCGGCATATGGAATATATGATGTTCTGGAAAATGCCCGGGCATGTCCCGCACTTCCCCCAGCATCTGCCGCGATGCTTGCAGTAAGTTCATCAGCACTTTTAAAGGGGGTTTCGTACACGGTGTCTTGACGTACCCCCCAAAGGAAATAGTCAATGGGAACGACGACTGGCGATCTTACTGGACCATCCCTGTTGAACCCATGTTGAAGATACGTTTCAAAGCAATTTCAAACAATTTGATGACGATCGTCTGTTTCTGCTCTTATTTCTTGGTTTCCGCCGGACTAAGTATAGCAAACATATATTCTCATCCTGTTCGTATACTTCCTTTCTTGTTTTTGTATCGTCTGTACCTCCCCGAGAAAGCATTTCCGACAATGCATTGTTATGTGTTTTTCCATCGTGTAAATGTACTCTGTTTCTTCTGAAAGTTTATAACCGATTTCCTGAAACGACTTTTACATGCATGACTTTATTGAACGCAAGTAACTGACGTTAATTTGACCTCCACTTGCTAAAATAGCGGTGAACATAATTTTGTATTAGTTTTTGAACTCTTAACTGTAAGGTACAAGTCATGATAATAAATCTTTAATTCAAATTCATGCGTTAACTGAAATTCAATATATATATATTACCCTGAGATGGTAACAGTTCATCTGAGCAAAGTGAACTTCTATTGTGAAAAATTGTATCTTTCAAATAGTTGCAAACGTAAATTATTATTTTGTTTAACATTTATTTTTACCTTTGGATGACACGTGCTGAATTTCATTTTAACGTATTTGTAACTGTACGATATTTATTAGTTACGTTTTGGCAACAGTAAGATATTGTTATTCTATTCTGTTTTCGTTTAAGAGTAAGTTATGTTTCGTTTCTTGAGATATAAAAGAGCACCATTTTGTGATATTTAAAGATATGCAGTTTCGATGTGCTTACAATGTAATAAACGTGTTTTATCAAACAACTTGGAGTTTTAGTGAATCGTTATTGACTTTGGAATATTTTGAGATGCAATTATTTGTCATCTATAGTGTAAGGGAAGTTAAGCTGAGTCAATTACTAGTATTTAATGTACTTTCAATTTTCTAATTAGTTTAAATAAAGTAAAACGTTAATATAATATAATATATATATTAAAGAACAAATTAAACTCATTTTCAAGAATGTGTATGACATGTAAAGTACGTATATTCAGCCATATATGTGATAAAAATGACAAGAAAAGAAAAGAACGTCATTGCTTTAAGTTCCAACTTAACTAAATATCGGGATCTAAAAATTCATAACTCACTCCCACTACATGTCAGATCCTGTCATTCCGCTAAACAAAATTTAGCATTCTTGTATCTTTTTGTATGCCGAGTTTTTTGTTCTACAAGTTAATCTTTGACCAGGAACTCAACTATTTGAAGGACACTGGAACTGACAGAAGCTACTTGTTTCAAATTATCAATGAATTGGCTAAAATGCTTCCATGTCTGAAAAGAAAAATATTCGTGTACTCTAATCAGCAATAATAATTTAGCCGTTATTACGTTCTTTTATTTTACAAAACTACGCGTGTTTTATTTAAAACTAGCTTTTACTCACGGCTTCGCTCGCGTTGATATCCTTAAATAAGTTTCAAAGACTACTGAAAATAAAATAAAATGAAAAAAAAAAAAATCTGAAAGGTTTCAGATTTTCATTACGTCCAAAGGGGCGTTTATGTACCAAAGGGGCATTTTGTGTGTCATCTTCATTTATTAAATACCATGTTCTTTGCACTTAAAATTCAGTTGAACAGCAATATCGCAAAATAATTTTAAATTGAGCATATCTTTAGAAATTTCGGTACACACTCTCGCGCGCTGGAGATAAAAGTGTTTTTCTGTACAACGTTGGTATTGCTGGCTTTGAAATCTTTGAGTTTGTTAATGAAAAATTCTTTAAAGTTTTAGAAAATATTGTTACGAATTTCACATTTATTTGGCTATTTATTTAGAATTGTAATTAAAATTCCTTTTTATTTTCCCGTGCAACGCAGACGATTTTTGAAGAGAAAGCTACGTCAAAATATAAATAAATAAATAAAATAAGAAGTAAATTGAAAAGTGAAACGACGTAAAATGCCAAAACGAAAGTAATAGTCCTTAGGAATTGAAATCCCTTTGGACTATAATAATTTGATTTTTTTTCTTATTGCCTGACCAGGATAATCAGGATAAAATATTAGTTACTATTACTTATTTTTTAAGTTAAAAATGCACTCCGTGTAAAATTTCAGTAAATACTGCCCTTCTTCAATCAGATAAAAAGAAATCCATATTGATGTCGCTCAGACGCTATTCTGCAGAATTTTTAAAATCAGATTAGGATATATCAAACATTGCAATCTTATCTTATGAGGTTTTTTTTTGTTTTGTTTTACTAAAAAAATTCTAAAATAAAATAATCGTTTAATTTATCGTTATGAAACTTTCACCATTTAATGTTTATACAACGACAATCATTTTAAGCTACAGAACCTATTGTATTTTAAGTTTCAACAGATAACTTACATTTTATAGCCTATAGCCTTTTCTAACATATCAAAAATATTTCTTGAAAATTTCATGATGATCGGTTAAGTAATTAAGGCGTGAAAGAGTAACAAACAAACAAACAAACAAACTCACATTCGCAATATTAGTTAAAATTAGGATAAATTTTTGTGTTAATTTTTAGTCTAAATAAAATACATAATTTGATTTCTTAAAGACGTGATTCCTGATTAGCATCAAATGTTAATGTTGCTTGACATACACTAGAAAATTTTTCTATCAAAAAGTACAAATCGTATGTTTGAAAAAGGAAAAGAAGACAAAACAAAAATTCTGAAAATTTTCAGATTTCATATTACCCCCAAAGAGACAATTTTTTCATTTACACACACATACACATTTCGAGAGCATTTGCGCTAACACCTGCTTGGAATAAAAATATTTCAAAACAGCATAGCTTTAGAATATCCGATAGACAGACTCGTACGCTGGAAATAAAACTGTTTCATTCCGTACAGTATTGCCACTGCTCGTTTCGAAATTGTTGAGTTCTTTAATCAAAAATTCTTTACAGTTTTACAAAATATGAAATACATAGCAAAACAAATTCGAAATTTAAAATTCGGGCTTCCAGGTGCCCATATTCAAGTGGAGGACTACGTTATTCAAAATTTTATGGCTGTAATTACGTTGTTTTTTCATATTGCGAGAAACATACATACATTAGTGCAGATTGTTCATTATTTAATTTCTTTAAAGACAATACAGGGCAATAATATTTGGTGACAACCATTTGGAAAGTGATTCAACGCTTTTAGTGATTCGACGCAAATTGCCGTTCCAAGACTAATAGCACTTTTGGACTAACGCCCCTTTGGGCTAATAAATCATGTTTCGTATTATATTATAGGTCTGAAAATTACATATATGTTTTTGCTTCTGCTAAAGTTATCCATAAAACTTCCTCAGCTGGTGGATAAAATTTCCTTAAGTCTCTATATATCCATAAAAATCTCTCTACATCAGGTCTTGACTTGGGTTCTAATCGTTATTTCCCAGCAATCTAAAACAAAAACGTTTTTAATCAAATTCCAGTTATTATTCCTAGATTTTTTTACTATTTCTTTATGATTATTATTAGCCCAAAGGACGTTAGCCCAGAGAGGTTATTAATTTCGTTTTGGCATTTTGCGTCGATTCACTTTTCAAACTGTTGCCACCAAATATTACAGCCCTGTATTATATTTAAAGAAATTAAATAATGAAGAATCTGCATAAATGTATCTATGTTCTCGCATTGTGATAAAACAACGGTACCTAGAGTCGTCAAATTTTGAATAACGTACGTTTGCACCCAAATATGGGCATCTGGAAGCCCAAATTTGGAATTTGTAATTTGTTTTATTATGTATTTCATATTTTGTAAAACTTCAATTAAAAAATCCAATTAAAAAACTTTTAACTTTTTAATTAAAATACTCAACAATTTCAAAGCGAGGAATGGCATCACTACACACAAAAAAAAAAAAAAAATCTCCAGCGCGCAAGACTGTGTGTCAGAAATTCTAAAGATATGCTCTTTTAAATATTTTGTGATATTGCTGTTGAATTGAAATTTATGGTTTAAGTGCGAAGAACATGCTATTTAATAAATAAATGTAATACACAAAACGTTAAAAAAACGCCTCTTTGGGCGTAATATAAGGTCTGAAGACTTTCAGATTTTTTTTTAATTTTCTGAAGGAAAGGGATTTGCATCTGATCACTTTTGAAAGTCGTTAATATCGCTTTCTATCTGTGGTGCTTGTCTTCTAGTTAGGAATGAAGAAAGCGACAGCGTTTAAAGGCTGAGAGTGCTTTTGCTAAAGTAAAACTAATGCCAAATAACGTTGTTTTACTTGTGTGCAGTTTTATTTGGTTTGATCATTCCTTCCATCTTTACAACTATGTTACAAAAAATTATTCATTTCAAACCAAATTTAAAGAAATCAAAATTAGAAACAAAACAAAATTTATTATGACTTTCACTTTCAGTGGGTTTACAAATGATATAAGAAACAAGAATACTGTGATACAGCAAATTAACCAAATGTTCTAAATTGAAACTAGCACTTAATAAATAATTATAATATATAAATAATCACACAGATTAATTTAAAATTCTACCGGACGGAAGCTTCTGTTGGTATTAAAATTTGCAATAAATGCATTTTACAATGGAAGTCACGTAAGATAAAACAACACGAAGATTTTTTTCAATTTTACGAGGAAATTGAAGCTGCTCTTTTACAACTACAACAAAATACGCTTTGTAAAGACATGCAAACAGAATTTCATTTATGAAAATGATGACCTTCTGGATTCTATTATGAACGAAATTAGCTTAGAAATATTGATTCAAATGTATCTTCAGATTAATTTTTTATCAAATTATTATACTATTATTTTGAATTAATCATATATTTTAAACAAGTATAGAGCTGAATTTTGAAAAACAGTAAACTACAACATTCCGATATGAAAAGAATAGTAAAAACGTGAGTGATTCTAAATCTAAAAGTACAGTGCTCTGTTTTTAATAAAATGAAATAAATTTGTTTAGTCATTTTTATCTTAAATTATTTTGACATCCTAAAGATTTCTTATATAGCAGATACGAATTCTATATTTTGAAAGTTAACAATTTAACTCTTTTTTAAATGGTCTATTCTATTGGTCTTTAGAAACAAATTACAGTTTCGATTTCGCGAATTTTTAAATATTTGTCATAGAACTAACAGGATTAAACGAGGTCTATGATTAAACGCTTTTCAGGCAAATCACTTCAGATAAAATATTTCAAATACAATTTAATAAATACAAAAAAATTAGATTTTGAATTAAGTAAGTCTGCTCTATGCATCTGAATTAAGAGCATTCGCAATCTTAATTAATTAAAATATCGTAAATATCTATCAGTCTGGATGTTTACATACAAATAACGTCCATGCTACCAAAATTATAGATGGCAACATTATAAATAATACAGCAAAATTTGTATATCCGCCATCAAAGCTTTAAATGAAACACAGTTAAATATTTTCATTTTATGAAATTTTAATGGATTTGAAACCCCATTTTTTAGAATCTAATGAACTGCAATTTTATATTTCTAACACACCTGTAGCAGTTCAAAAGTTCAGTCAAAAAATGAACAAGCTCTCCAGAATCTAAAATGATCAAAAAGTTCCTAATCTATAGCATTTAATTTCATTCTAAAGTTCATGCATTTTACGTTTTGATCTCGCATTATTTAATGTATCAAAATTTAGATATTTAATTATTTTAAGTTAAAAATTTTTCTCTTATCATGACAAGATAACAATACAGCAAAGTTTGCACTTCGTGCAAAAATTTTGAACAAACACCATTAAAAGTTTTTCATTTCGTATTCATTTTTCTAACGAATTTTGAAAACATATATAATAAAATGCAAATGCAGATTTTTAACATTTTTATAATAATTAAAACTCAAATGATCAATTAATTATGAAGAATTGAATTGTTACACATAGGAACGAAGAGGACGCGAAAAAAAAGCGTAATTTTCAGAATCATTGTGATAATATTTCAAACTAATATATGCTGTATTAGTATCAAATTCTTCACAAAAGCCTAGAAAATACATTTGAAACAGTGATATGCAAAGACGTCTAAAATTCTGAACCAAAATATCAATTCTTTGTGTGCAAGTTTTAATTCCGAGCTGTTGGATGACTTAACCGGCTCAGCTTCAGAAGGAACTTGGCTATCAATACAATATCTAATACACACATCAATAAAACGGTTTTAATTGTATTTAAAACAATAAAAAGAAATTCATTTTACATAATTTTTTGTGATTACTAGTTTAATTTCTACTTCAACGTTTTCTTCTTAAGCAGAAGACTAGTTCTCCCTACTTTAGACACATTATTTTTTATATGGTAATTTTTCATCTGACAAATTATTTTTCACATATACGTATATTACATATTATGTAATGAATGTGAATTAAAACTCGGTATTTAATTTAAAGGTTAAAAAACATTTTTAGAAATTCCAAGAATATTAAATTAGTTATTTGCTAAAATGGCAACAACAAATGCATATAATTAAATAAATAATGAGTAACTTAACTACTTTCCAAAGGAAACAGACATAATACTCATAAATTACAACATGAAATGAAATAGTATATAAACAAGGTAAACTTTCACCTAAAATGTTTAAAAATTATTTAAAAATATAATGCTTTAAAAATGACTGATTAAGGAACTCAAATTAATAAATTAACAAGAATTTAATTAAAATTAATTGACTATTTGGAAAATTGAATAAAGTAAAACAGGAAAGCAACAAATTAATTAAATAAATAAATACTGATCCTTCCTAGATCTTTCTCAAGGAGGCAACGCAGAAAAGATAAGCCCTCCTTTATTTAATAGTTAAAATGTTTAATCAGGTTCTATTTCTGATCGTATCTAAAGTAATTAAAAGGGAATGCATATTTTATAAAATAAGTAGTTTAAAAATAATAAAATGTAAAATCTTATCTTATATATCTAGATATTAGGTTGTATAGATTTTTCTTCTTTATGCATATTAATTCATTTTAAAATTATCTTATTCTATCTTTTAATATATATAATATTATATTTTTAATATCGATATAATATTAATATCTTTTAATATATAAAAATTTCTCGACTACTCTAAAACAAATTAAATCATAAATCTTGCATACTTCAAATATACAGGTGGAATCATTAAAAGAAAGCATTTATATTTAAAATGATTTAAAGAAAATCATTAAATGAAACTGGTAAGGTTATATAGAAATGTATATTATCAAAGAAGCTACACATAAGATCATATATCAAAATTAAGCATTCTGACAAGTATGTCAATATTTAGTAATCAAATCACTCGGCATTATTGATTATTCAGTTATTCATTTAATTTTCGACAGGTATTTGCATCTCAGATAATTCTTGTTGATTCGAGCTATTGCTCGCAAAATAACGTTTTCATTTATAAGAATTCAGGATTAAGAGCTAAATCATCCATATTACCAATGCTAAATCATTAATATTGCTAATAAATGCTGGTGCACATAAACTATTTCATTTGAAAGTTTGACACAGAATTCATTTTGAACCACATATATCCTTAAATACATTCAATATTTTTACAACGAAGTTTTTATATTTACTCTAGTTCTATATATTTAACACTCATATATTTGCATTTACCAAATTAAAAGTAGCCTTTTGTTTCGACTAGATCTACAAGTTTTAATTTACATAATGATTATGTAGCTCAAAGAAGCATAGTTTTTCAAAAATGTCTGTGGAATGTTCTCATGTAACCGCATATCATTCGTAAAGTTTACAGATAAGAACTTTCTTAATAAACTATATATTTATTTACAACCTATAATAAATTACTTCCCTTGAATCACTTTATATGGTGGAATGTTTCATAAAAAATGAATGCATTTTTAAGAATGTCACACAGTTAAGAATTTGATCACACTTCACATTCGGAGCCCAAACATCGCGAAACATGTTGTTTGTCGACGCAAAAGCATTCTGTGTGGTTAGTGAATGTAAACATCTCTATTTTACCTCTTTTGCGATGGCCCGTTATGGGAAGCATACGAAAATAAAGTTCCACAGTTTCTTCCTTTTTGACCACGCATTGTTCAGACATCTTCTCGCAGCAACCAGTTGAATCTCCACACCTGTGTAGCACTGTAGCTGGAGGCCAAAGTCTGTACCCCAGCCTCTCTACTTTTACGACTCTAGGTTGTGGTGTACCACACATGAAATTGGACATTATGTGATTATGGTGAGATATCGCAAGACCAAGCTTCTTTTTATGGTCAATATCGGACTTTGTTCGGGCTTCTGAGATCAGAAATGCCGATAAGAATAGCATGAATATGTAGATTTCCATTTTTTCGTAAGAGAACTTCTTAATGGTTGATGGCAAATCGTCTTAACACTTCATTTCAAATCATCAACTGCTTAACTATATATATTATCAACACTCAGGTAGTTTAGTTTTATAGCTTGTAAACAAATTTATCTTCTTTGCTTTCAAAAACATTCCACAATTATTCATTATTTTGGCCACTTTCATTACCACAACAGTATTAAAACAATTTGTTAGATACAGCGGAAATTATCTTCGTACTAAAGCTGTCTATTTTGGTGATAAGGTAGAACACGTAATCAAATTTAATTTAATTTTAAATTTGTATATCAGTAGGGATAGAAGCTGTTGTCGTATAACACACTAAAACAGGCTTATATTCCTCCAGAAGCAGCAGCAAGATTAGAAGATTACTTAACACTGTTCAAAAAAGATGCTTCAAACATTCAGATTTGACTTTTTTAAAATAATAGATATTTTGTTCCTTTTCCTATGCTACAAAATGCTTCAGTTCATTGGAAAACAGTAAATAGTAGTTACTGTCAATCAGTTAAGTTTATGAAAACTATAAATCACAAATACCTAAATTTATTGATGCAATGACTATGTTAATCAAACTCGAAGCACAGTGATAAAACTGTGGCAAATGATCACAGTAAAGCAAGCACGCAAGATCTTTTCTCTTTATGTTGATATTTTTTAAGAATAAAAGGTAGAAGTTCTTTACCTTCTGTGATTCAAAGCTCCATGTGTGGTCCATTTAACTTGCTTTCATGTGAAAGTTTATGCATTTTAAGCACTTTTTAAACCGGAATACAGCAAGCACAAAAGAAAATCGGATTAGATCAAGTACTTTGTCTTCTGCGTTAGCTCCAAATTTCAGTGACACAGAACTCTAGCAGCATTCCGATACGAACTGACCATTAGCGTTAGTAAGAAGATAGTTCAGTGATACTACAGTTCAAAACGGTAAAACTAACCTAACACAAAACAGTTGAATCGTAGCTCTGAACAAAACTTTGAAAGCCGGAAATTAATTAGTTTTTTTCGAAATATCCGCACAATGGACCAGAGCTTCGCAGCGTATGATATCAATAGCAGGTACGTGGGCTTTGTAAAAGCATTATGCATTGGTCGCTCTTAATAACTACATGAACCATACAGCTGAAATTAGAGTCTGTTGCTCAGCGTTGTGCAACTCGAAAACCCGCTATTTTATGTCATAAAAACATGCCAATTTGTGTGACTAGAATTTTAAAATCTTACTTTCACATTATAGCTGCTCTGTCAGAAAGATGAAATGAATCTAGTCGCGCGCATCTCCAAATGAAAAAAAAAAGAACTCTCTTACGATATCAAGGCCATAAGTTAACCCTTAATTTCGCTAGACATAACGGTAGCACAGAATAGACAGATAAGAAACCAGAGAGGTTAAAAATGGCATCCGGTGTGAAAGGGAAAAATAAAAGAAAAAAAAGAGAGGAAGTTGGATTTTAATCCCACAAGTGTTCTAATATTATTGCACCCAAAGCTGTAAAACACAAGAACTGGTGCCTCATGGACCAAAACCATTGGTCAGTTACTTGGTAAAACTGTCAAAACGTGTAGCAATAATGATATGATGTTGTATATTATGTTACAGATCGACAATAATTCCGCTGAAATTACGAATATTAAATTCTCCTCGATACATTTCTTCCTGCATCTATCACTTTCGCACTTTCATTACGCCGAATTAAAACATAATTAGAGAATTCTAGTGAACTATTTTAGTTGCTATATATGTATTTAAAAAAAAATCTGAATTTGTCCTTTAAGTTTTTCAACGCTAAATTTTGCGATTGCTTTCACAATAATATGATTACATAAATTCTGCGAATTCAATTTAACTTATTCTGAAAATTAAAATGAATAAAAAGTTTATTTTTTCTGAAAACCAGTCGATTCATTTTGATCAGTTTTATATTAATCTACTTTCTACATTTAAAAAAAAATAATAATAAATACTTTGCTAACATTAAATAACCCTGCTATACCCAAAGATGAAATTTTAACGCCGCTTTTGAAATCTGCATGTTTACACTACAATTTATTGAAAAAGTATTTGACGGGAAAAGCATACATTGAACGAAACTTGAAATGTTACTCTAGCAAATGCATTTATAAATATTTGATACTCCATATATCTCTTTATACTACAAATATCTGACATTTGTACCCTGCATTTTACACTTCATTAAAAGTCTTAAAGTGGTGATATAAATATTATATTACAAGATGCTTGAAGTAAAATTCCTTTAACGTTAAACAACATAGATTTCAACTATGTGGGTGCATTTATACGGTGATTTCCTCAATCATTATTTTTCAAATACTTTAAAGATTTGCGACAGTTGGAAAAACAATCAAAGGATTCGCTTATGTTAGCAATCCAATGTCAAAATTTACAAACAATTATATAAAATACAAAACTCTGAAATGTAATTAAATTCTGAACTTATTTATCATCTACTACCCTTAAATATTTGCAAATCTATTACAATACCTCTTCATGTTTTGTATCTAATGTTAATAATTTATATAAAATCTTGGTATTTTGTATCATAGTGGGGAATAATGATGACCTAGCAGACAAATGATTCTTATTAAAGGCAAAGAACGTCAGCTTCGGTTCCATAAATGTAATACAATGATGCATTTTTTCCTCCTTGGGATTTTTTAAAAACATTAGCATTTTAGCACTTTCTTTTCTCTTTTTCTACTGCGAGAAAACTCTATATCTAATATGCATAACACCATAACACACAAAGTATATAAATTGATTGCAGTGACTTCGTTAGGCCTTTTACTGTCTTATACAATCTCCGGTGTTTTTAGATTCGACTGCCTACTGCCTGCCTAAATATTTAAACTTTTGTGAGCCTGAAAATTCTGGCATCTGGTCTAATTGATTGCTTATGATATTGGTAAAAAAGTGGAAATTGTAGTTCCTTTTCATTATTTTTTTTTCCTTTGCGAGAAAAAAATTATATTTTTAAAACACTTTTAGCAGAATTATTGGTATGTTTTCATTACAAAGAACGATATTTTTTAAATGGCAACAAATAAATACATTTGATGTAACTGAAATTAATTGTGCATCCCGTAATATGAAGCACTTGATATCTTTCTTCACTGGATATGCTTAGAGAATATGCATCTCCTTATTCTTTTACTTAATATTTTCACTGGATATAATTCTTCCTACTCAAAAAGGTTAAAATACTAGACTTAGTTAGATATTTAGTTACGCATCTATAATAACTGAATAAATGATAATTGAACTAAATAGTGATCATGGCTATTTTTATTTCTCAGTTATGACTGAAAGACAAACTTGTAAATATCATTTCCGCTGAAAACTAGCCATGCAAATCTAATGGAAAGTACAGATGCAACTTGATTGATAAATATATAATAAAATAATACAAAACATATATATATCGGTTCAAAAGTAACACGCAAACCACTTGTAGCTCGGTAATGATAACTACTAGATAACAATCGAAGCATTTGTCCTTTACACTTGTTATTGCAAGTAAGCCACTATGGATGACCATTATCAGACTCTAGTACCCCAACGTACAGTAAGCGAATTCTTCTACAGATCCGAGGATAACTCATATTACTTAATTCATAGTAAGCTATTGCTAGTCTACGGGGGCGAAGAAATAAATAGGAGTTCTGTATATCGATGGCTTCAGAGTAGCGTTTCTTAATCTCTGGTCTGTGGACCGCAAGTGGTCCTCGAAGTCTGCCCTAATAGTTCTCCCAGATTTTCCAAAAATACAAAGAATAAAATTAAAATTAAATGCGTATATTGCACTGTAGCTGAAAACGTCAGAGTTTGAGAATTACAAACGGCAATCGTTTATATCGCCTTTGTTTTCAAGATCGGCGTTTTATAAAATTTACTACCGATTACCTTATCTGCGGACGTTTTATCAACAAAAAGGGGATTTTAAAGCACATGACTGTAATACTTCTTAGTACCAAGATTCCAAACATAGAATAGCTCTGAAAGAATCAGCAAGTCCATTCATCTTAGTAATGTCAGTATCAAAATTTTACTTAATAACAACATAAAATTAAACTAATTTGAATTAATCGTATTTTAAATATATAAGTATGCTTGTTATAGCATATGTTAAAAATATTGCTTTCGAACAGGACACTAGTAACGTATTCTGCAGAGCATTCTAATTTGTAAAAATTGCTTCTGCCTGAGAAAAGTTTGAAACAAATGCTTCATAGGTTTCGGAACGGTGACTACGCAGAGACCTTTTAGAATTTTTTGAAGCAAGAAAAGTGAAAAAATGTTCGGTACTCTCGCTGGGACTCGAACCTTGGACCTCTCGATTACGCGTCGGGTATGCTTCCAATTACACCACAAAGGCTTGCGGAAAGGTAGGAGAAAGTACCCTACATACTCATACACCACAAGGGCGACTAGGGATTAGGGAACTCAGTCTTCAAATCCTGGTGGTGACGAATTATCTTGCATCACCTTTTAGTTCGGGTGCCACTTGTAGAGTCTGGTAGAAATTTTTTCGAAGCAGGAGACGTGAAAAATGTACAATATCCTCGCCGGAACTCTAACACTGGACCTCTCGAATACGCGTCGAATATGTTTCCAATTACACTACGAAGGCTTTCGTCAAGGAGGGACAAAATACCTTATAATTCTAACAGCAAGGACCAGCCACTATCTCGTAGACCATCAGTCATCGCAATAGATGAAAAGGCATCAGACCTCGAGGAATTCATCAAAAAAGCAGATGAATCCCCATGAGATAATCATAAAGTACATACGTACAAGAAAATTATCTCTATTGACGCTAATTTAACGATTGGGATTTACGAAAAATTTGCGCTCCCTGGATTCCACGATTTTTATCACGTGAAATGATGCAAATCAGGAAGAACGCGTTTGGTGATCTTCTGCACAAATTCTTAAGAATTCTATCAAGGAGTAATCACGTATAATGTAGCTATTTCATTTCGGTTCTGAGAGCAAAAAGACATGCAATCGAGTCATGGAAACAAATATAGCTCCAATGCAATCAAATGGGTCACATATTGAGTCACGCTTTTAAAGAACAAAAGGACCAATGCTTATACAGAGTTAGTTTTCTAGTGTTTACCACTACCGAGCTATAGTGGGTATGTGTTGCGTTTTGTTCGAGCTTTGTAAATTGAAAGTATTATTTTATTTTTTATTAAAAATATCAGAAGTATACAATGACATTAATACAAATAGCAGAGGAAACATTACAGAATTATGACAGTAATAATTGTCACAGAATTTTATAATTTCTGATCTGATATATCATTTCACTGATATATTAGATCACGAAATCAAATTTTTCGTTCTAGCTGAGCCATGTAATAAAGAATGTTTCTTTCAGTTAAGAATCTGATAAGAATAAAATCAGCCACTTTCCGTTCTATTCATCAGTTTGTGAGGTTTATCCTAAGTTTATTAACAGTTATTTTAAGTTTTATATCTTTCTTATCTTATTCTAATTTCACCTTACAATTTCCTGCCAGAATGTAAATTCAGAAACGCAGTTAATGCAAATGAGAAAGAGCACTATTTAAGTCGTGACTTCACCGACTTCGAGAGAGAGAGAGAGTCTGATTCCCTGACTAGCGCGCCTTTGCCTTTTGGCTACTTCTCTCTTAGCTATTGCTACGCTCGGCCATACCTTAGGCCCTTGCTTGGCTTCGCCGATTTAATTAATACTTAGAGGCCAATTAGTTAGATTCTGATAGCTTCGGATTTACCTTTTTAATAGCTTAGTTAAGCTAGTTTTAGTTTAAATTATTATTATTTTAAGTTCGAGTGGAGGCTTTGTGTAAAGTTCCAAGTAGGAACTGATTGTAAATATACTGAAAAATAAAAGCTCTTTAAACCCTCTTTAAGTATTACGTGTTCTGTTCATACACTTAAGCGAACGCTCATTTCTTCCTGCTAATACGATAAAACATAGCATGCAGATAGGGATACATTCGGCCACCATTTTCACGTTATGAGAAGATGTAAGTGAAATGCTTTTCCTTTTGCCCTTGTAAAATGCATTATTTCGTTAATGATGCTGGTATTTGGGCAGCATACAAAGAAGAAAACGGACACTATAGCGCGCAGTTTGTTTTGTTTTAAATTTCTGATTCTAAATAAAATCGATGACTTAGTGCAAAGCTGTGTATTTACAGTAATTAATAAGGATTTTATTAAATTATGGAGTTAACACTTATTAATTATTCCTTTTTTTACAATTAAAAATCTATAGTCATGCGCTGCATGCATTGTACGACCTAAGACGATGCCCCTTTGTATATATAAAAAAAACTCGACATTAAATAAGAAATTTGGTTTGTACAATATTATATTGTCATCGCAAATACGTACATCTCGAAATTTTCGAGAAAATCAGGTCGATTAGAAAAGGATTAATTGTTAATTGCAAGATTTGATCGTAACATAAGAATACAAGTGAAAAAAACAGTGTATTAAAAAATGAAATTAATTTTTTATTCGATAAAGGTTTAAAATTAAGCATATAACAATGTTTTTACTTTTTTCAAATTAAATTAAAGAAAAAGAAATAATTTTTACTTGAATGAAACAAATTTTTACCTATTTCTGTTTGATTGATAAGTTTTCTTTAT
>KK116850.1:195887-220647 GCA_000611955.2 Stegodyphus mimosarum | reverse complement strand
TAATAATAATAATAATAATAAATTAAAATAATAATAAAGTAAAAATAATGCTTGTGGCAATTGAGCTAATGAAGACATAAAAGAGGGTAATAATTTAAAAACATGTTGAATTTTAATCAGAAGGAAAACACGTTTAGGTAAAATTTTAAATTAGGGCAAAATAGTCATCTAAGCCAACTTAAAGTTGCTCTCCTTCGCTTAATTTTAAAAAGCTGAATTCTTCTTTGCTAGAAAGAACAATAAATTATCCGTTTAATTGAGGTTCCACACACTTTCTTCTTTCAATAAATGGAGATTTTCTGTATTTTAAACACTAAATGTACCCGTATAAGAAATTAACTGAGAAGATTTGGAAGATTTTTCTTTCCTTAAATTCGCAGAATTCAACCGAATAGTGTTAACACTGAAGTGTGTACATGTCGCGAATGCGTAATGCTTGAAGGTTAAGGTATAGGTTAAGAGTTATGAATGACAATCAGATATCTTTTGATCTTTTTCCTTTTTTTCCTGGTTGAGGCATTCGAACTGAAGCGCATTAAAATTATTAAGTAATTCTTCTCACGCAGTATCAAGAGATACGGATGGTTGTAGTAAATGCTCCGTTAACGTTGGCACATGTGCTGCTATTAATATATTTTAGCTATACTGACTTCTAAAGTAATTTCTTTAACAGTTTGAGCTCAAATGTCCCCAGTTAGCAATATTAAAAAAAATTATTTCCCAGTTTATTTCCCAATAGAGAGCAGAGGTTTTGCCCATTAAATAAAGATTTCGTTCTTCGGAAGTTTTTTTCTGAAAAAGACCAAATAATTGTAAGATTATGTTAAACATGCATATATAATATTTACTTTGTACGCTAAAATATTTTGTATGTATAATGATATAATGGCAAATGTATATAATGCCAAACTATTAGTAAAATAAAAATTCGTTAACAAATAAATACTAAATAAATTAAGAATAACTTCTTAAAACACAAAGTATTTATCTTCATTGTACAAACAGTTTTAGTTCAAGTAATTAGTTTTAAGTATTTGGATTAGAAGCCTTTTTCTCGATACGCTTTACGAATTAACTTAAGTTCATTATAGTCCTAGACAATCAAAAAATAAAAGATCCTTGATTGTTCTGCATGCCTAAAAAGCTTTGTTATTACACACTATTCGTCTCTTTTTCATGCGTTTCAGTGCTTCCTTCATGAGGAAAATATTGAATGGTGAAGTTACGCTGTATTGCCTACGCACAAGACCGCTGTCACCAAAACATTGTTTTAAAATAAAACAAAACTAGCGTGATTAAACAGTGATTCAAGGAATAAACAAAGTTACGCAAGAACATCATTGCTGATCTACTAACGTTTACAAAAAGTATATTTTTCTTATTCTTAATAGGTAATAGGATGATGAGTACGTGTTATGGGTGTGAATTGAGATGAAAGTGTGTTGAAGTAAATTATTTCTAATTGCAAATTAATAGATACAGAAATGCATGATCTAAAATCTGTTAAGATACGTGTTAATTAATTTTATTACTTAAATCAACAGCCGCCCAAACGGGAGAGTGTTTAGAGCTTGCTGTTTTCCTACTGCCGTGCCGAAGGGCCCGGGTTCGAATCTCGTCTTTGCAGCATGGGGGCACTCTAAATATATGGCAAGCCGAAAGTTCTCTTGTGTGGTTTGCTGGAAGGGGAGATGGGTGGGAGACTCTCGAACAATCCCCCTCGGCCTCAAAATTGAGGTGGAAGTAGAAGTTCAACTTCCTTGAGGCGCTGGTAACCATTCCTCCATGAATTTCATGGACAAAAGAACAACAAAACTTAAATCAAGCAAGAAAATTTAACAAAAGGAAAAAAATTAACAGCAAGCTTAATTTAAAAAAGATCTCGACAGAAGAAAAAGAGATTCAGAAAAACAGAGTTTTGATCTACTATATTTTCATAAATCTAATTTTGAGAATGTCTGCAATAATTTCGAAGTAATCTTTTCAGCACTTTTCTTTCTTTCTATAGTTTCCCTGGAAGAAATTTAAAAGAAACAAGTACTGCAAAATGTCTGTTTATAAAAAGTAGACGCTATTTTTTTCGCTGAAATGTATCATTTTAAAACCACTTCCTCTCAATTTGTAACTGCAATAAATGATTCATCCTGGAAATTCTGGAAAATTATTAATTTCAGTTATTTGCCGTAAGTTCTGATTTCACAAGGAATAGTGATATTCTGGGGTATAAAAGGTTGAAATTCTCTATTAATTGAATTTTAGGGCTGCTACGATTGAATAAAAGAGTCATTTTCTGGTTTCAAAACATTTCAAATCCTAGTCCTGAGACTGTTCTCATAAAGTTCTCTGCCTTATTCAGGAAAACTTTGTAACTGAGAATACATGCCGAGGATCAATAGTTAAAGAAATAGAACTTGTAGGCACTTTTCACGAATTCCCTGTGTTTAGTCAGCATAAAAATAGGAAATCTGCTGAAAATAGTCAGCAAACTGAATATGTCTAAACATTCCATGGATATAATATATTTTCATATTCCTATATTCTAAATTTAAAAAAAAAGATTATGCATGTTATGAAATTGTGTACTTAAAAGTGGTTTAGGCAAGATTTAAATCGAAATATTAGTATCGGAGAACATTTAAATATTTGTTGAAATTAGAAGTATATGATTGCGAATTATCAAAGTATAATTTTTGGAATTCGTTTCGGATTTATTTCAAGTAAAACGAAATTATGGTCGTTGAATCGGAAATTATACCCATAATAATTTTAATAATATTTACAGCAGAGCGAATTGTATTTTTCAATTATGCAACAATTAACAAAGCTGTATTTACGAGTTAATATCGTATACATTGATGATTACCGGTTTAAAAAAAACAGTGTTTACCAGCAATTAAAATTTCGAAGAACTGAACATGTTTTTGTGCTGTATATTTTGCGAAACCTTCACATTATTTCGAATATAGTATACAGCTCAGTGATGAACATAAAGAAGGCACGAATAATAAATCAAGATGAAAAAGTTAGTGTAAAGTAAAGGAAAACACAATTAATAATTCGTTTGTGAAAGGCTGAGGTCAGGAACTAATTGCTTGCATATTCTATCACTTTTTGATAAAAACAAAGTCTCAAGGACAGGTAGTCCTTATTAAAAATAAAAGTTACCTTTTCATAAGAAACTTGTTCACTGAATAAATGTTCAGGAACCGGATTTTAGAGTTTTTTTAATTAAACGATAATGAAAATCTTTTCTGACTATAGACTTGGAGGTCTTTAAAAATGAATTGGGAAGTCATAAATCATCGCATATTCATATCTCTAGTAATGAAGCACAAGTTTCTGGAAGCAAAATAATGCCAACTATTGATCCAAATGTGTTGACACACATAATGACGACAGGAGAATGTCAGAAATTAAAAGCCCACAAACCACAGAAGATTTCGTTTCAATAATAAGAATTATGTCCTCAGCTTTCATTTTCGGTTATCATTAGATTAAATTACGTGCAAAAAAACTAAGATTAGAAAAATAATCTATTGAATTTATGAGACCGGTATCAGGGTATGTATAAAAATGTTTAATTTTTAAGAATCCAAAAGAAATTTTACAAATACTCGTATTATACACGGTAAATATTATACACTACATTATTGTTTTATATTGGCTAAAATTTTAGATCTTTGATGGAAATATAGGAAATCGTTTGGTGTCATTTTTTTCACATTTTAATTGAAGGCTTCACTTATTTCGTGTTGGCTGTAGCTAAATAACGCTTAATTTCTTTTCGAGATAAAATTGGAATAATCTGTACGGCAGCGATCTCCATACGTTTTGGTCGTGTACCTGTAGGACGAAAATAATTATAAGTTGTGTCCCATATAATATAGTATAATATATATTTAAAGCCAGTGCATTTATGATGTTGAGCTTCTCGAAAACAGATACAGCGACCCATAGAAAATCTCACATTCACGTGATACACGATCATATACTCTCAAGTGATCGTGAGCCTACTTCTTTGGCATACCCCCAGGTATCACGTGCGCTCGAAGACTGCTGCTCTAAGGGATAAATAAATATTCTGCGACGTAGAAGTTAACTTATAAGCATTTTTATCTTAAAAAACGACAAGGCACTAAAGCTGTAATCCAACGAGTAGAAGAGATAATGTTGATCGTAATCTAAAGCTGAAACATGGACTGGTATCTTACAAATGGTGAACAACAAACTATTAAGAAAATTCCGCTGCGTGGGAACAATTAATAAATTATAATTTCTTTATCGGCCCGTGGCAAAGCAGATCTTACAATGCTGTAAACTGGCTCTCAATGTTTCCGAAGCACTGTATATCACCAGTTGGTTGGAGAATTTAGAACAGCTATTAGGCATGCCACATGAAACGCATGAAGAAGAGAATTAGACAAGTGATGATTTTTTATTTGCTAAGTGAGAATTAAACAATGTAATCTACAGTACACTGCTGGACAATTAATTGCTGAGGACTGATCTCAGATTGCAATCTAGCATAACACTGAGCGGGGGTGGAGGCCAAAAAGGATAAAATATTGTTACGAGACAGTTCAGGTATTTATTGTTCAGCAAAATATAGGTTTCCAAACAGCCAAAACTAAAGTGTTCTTTTGGTACTGTGTACACAGAAATGGAAACTTGCACATGAACGTCAGTAAAAGCATCTTTGAGCACGGAATATGTACATCGTGGAGTAAAATGCAATTTTTCATTTGTTATGCTTTACACAACATTATGTAGCAGCTGTTGAGGCAATTGACCTCACGTCTCTGTCAATCCACATATGAGGATGTTCTTGTTAGTTGGAGGAAGGGGGCGTTAATTTTCGATCAAAAAGGCACCAGAGTATGCTCGCCATACGAAGCGTTGAATGCAATCGCTATCTAGACAATCTTAAACAGCGTGTGTTAGATGACGTAAAGTGTTGTCGTCCTTGAAAAGAATATTCCATAGAAAGCACCACGGAAAAGGCGAGCATCAGGCAATGAAACTTCATCAATGTATCGCTGGTCGGTATGGTCCCAGTTGCAACTACGTATAAGAGCGGCCATTGATAATGATGCCGGACCATGCTACTGTGATCCTGTTGTAGAGACATTAGGTTATTTTAGAAGCAGGAGATATGAAAAATGAACAACGACTTCGCCGGGAATCGAACCACGGACCTCTCGCTTACGCGTCCAGTGTGCTGACCACTACGCCACAAAGACGGGAGAAATACCCTATATACTTCCCCTTTTAAAGGGCGACTGCTGATTAGGGGACCCAATCGCCAAATCCTGGTGGTGGAGAATCATCATCCACCACCTTTTAGTTCGGGCGCCACTTGTAGAGACATTAAGTATTTAGAAGCAAGAAAGATGAAAAATAAGCAACGCCTTCGCCGGGAATCCAACCACGGACCTCTCGGTTACGCATCGAGTGTGCTGAACACTACACCACGAAGGCATGCGAAGAAGGCGAGATAAATACCTTATACTGTATTTTAAATATCGGTCTCTTTTCTGGATATTTTCTGGACAACAAGCAGCATCACTCTCACACCAGATCAGTTGGCGTCGACAATCCGATGACAGATTAACATTGAGACTGCCAGAACCTAGGACTCGGTCAGTCTCACATTGTTTAAACACTGTTTCGGCAGAAACCATCTGTTATCTACAGAACTTATCCTAATGCGAGACTTGCAGTAAGATGGCAATTCTTTAACTAAATCCTCAAAAATAAATTTTTGAAGAATCTCATATTGTTAAATTATACAAGAGTTACAAAGAATGCTACAACTGATTGAGATAATTTGAAGTGAATGAAAAAGCAGTGATTTCAAAATTCAAACACACTAAAAATTAGCGCCTTGTGGGAGTTCCTTCAAGACCCCTCCCCCCTCACACAAACACAAGTTTCTAGAAACTATTCTGTGCACTCTCTACACCGAGTTCTTAAGATGTTAGAACACGAAGATACAAATTATGATAGACTATATACAGGTATAAATATGATTAAAATACAGATATAAGAACTTTCTTAACTACTCTTATGCAAGAGAGACTAGAGCTGTGCAAATGGAGATCTCATTACTGTAGTACGTAGAGATAGAATGAATACATTTGTACAAAAACAGATAAAATAATATTCAAAAAACACTAAAAAAGGTACCAATAATGATACGCTAAATGAAAAAATATATGCAAAAATAATTACTTATTAATACCAGTGAGTAAAGATAACTGTTACATAAACATGTTTTGAATCCCTTTTGTACATAGCAAATAAGTTGACAAGAATACAAGTAAGCAAAACATTTTTACACGTAAAGGGGAACAGTTTTGTGATAGTTCTTTCGTACTTCTGAAACCTGAGTCTATGCCCGAATTCAGTTTCGGTCCATTGATTTTAATGATCTGACGTCAAAAAAGAGTGACATTCACCTATTATATTAAAAAAAACCAACAATTCACAGTTCAACGTGCTCTGTGCCCTGAAACTTTGAACAGTTCACTATGTCACAATTTAAATAAAGCATTCAATTTCATAAATTAGAACTTAATATTGTATTATGATTAACTATTGTTCCACAAGATTAATGCTGGAGACATTTGTATATTTTTCTGCACAGTATTTCATGTTCTGTATAGGTTTGCGCAATGTTCTTTTATTTTGTACAAAAGTCTTACGACGTAAGCATAAAAACCAGATGATGGATATCAGTGAGACGCATTCTTTTAAATAGAAAATCGCTATAGTGCCGTTCGTAGCAGGCAGATGGAGAGCTTTCTCTTGGGCAACCGTGTAAATTTCTATATTATGGAAAGGAAGTCGAAAGTTACATGAGATGTGCAAAATATTTCTGTTGAGGGCTTAAGGAAACTGAATCAGATGCTAAACGAAAGAATGATAAACCCACACAGTTAGAACGTTTTACATGGAGCAGAACGCTTCATGAAATACATACAGGTTCAGGTTGTAGTGCAGCGGACACCCATAGTTTAACCATTGGTAATTTGAGTATTGTCCAGATGCAACTATCTATTTTATTCGAACATTATTATTTTTTAAGAGTTTTGACATATTTACAATTTTTACTTCCTTACTATACTATATAATTGTGACTATATAATTGGTTACTATATAATTGTGACATATGATGCCTTTCATACTCAAATACATAATGGGAAATATAGAACATAGTGGTAAATACAGAACATAAAGGTAAATACATAACATAAAGATAGATATATAACATATTAATACATAATGACATACATAGAGCAATGCATTTACAAACAAAACATATATATAACATGATTATACACTGCTCGACATTGAAAATGCATCACCAAGAAGGAGTGGTCAGAAAGTGATGAAATTTGGAAAAAAGACAGAGAAAGCAAGCAGCAATAACTAATCTTTATTTCAAAATGATAGTCAAAATATAGAGCGAAAACGGCGTCTGCTTAATAGGATGTGGGACCACTGCGGACAGCGATGCGCGAAGAAACACATCTAGGTATAGAGTGAATAAGAGTGCGGATGGTGTCCTGAGGAATGGCTCTAGATTCCCTTTCAACCATTTGCCACAGTTCGTTTTCTGAACGAGGCAGAGGCAGAGCCTGCAAACGGCGTCCAATCACATCCCACACATGTTCGATTTGTGACAGGTCAGGAAACTACGGTGGCCATCGAAGCATCTGTATACATTGCAGAGCATGTTGGCAGACGCGAGTTCGCCATTCTGTCATCTACATCGCTCCAGTCCGGCACCATTCTAAACGTTGGCGTCTATGCTGTGGGGTCAATGGCAGTCTTCATAACGGACGCCGTGAGTGCAGGCCACGTTCAACCAATCGACGGGAAATCGTTCTCGTCGACACGGGAACATCCAGGGTATCTTGCACATGCTGCAGAATCGCGGTACAAGTGACTTGCGGGACCGCCACAGCTTGTCGGCGGATGCGTCGATCCACGCGTGCTGACGGCACTCTGGCTGCACCTGCACCCTTCCTTTTTCCCACATTCCCTTGTACCAACCATGTTCGCCATAGCCGATGCACCGTGCTCGCATCCATGTGGGTATCAGCTGCGATTTGACATAAGGACCAACCCGCCCTTCTCAGTCCTATCACTGTACCCCTCGTAAAATCGTCTATCTGCTTGAAGTGCCTTCGTTGACGGCGGCCTGGCATTCTTTCCTATTACACGTATCCTCCGGGACAAAAACCAACCAACTAAACCAACTAATTCATCTGGCAGAAATAACGACACGAATATTGCCCATTCTGTACGTTCCTTCGCTTATATCTTACTTCACGTGCGTCGGAGAGCTGCTTTTTTCACATCATTCGCATAACTCAGTGACGTGCGTCTACTCTAAAATTTGCATAAATTTCTCACCACTCCTTCTTGGTGTTGCATTTTCAATGTCGAGCAGTGTATACATAAATGCATTAGACTTTCTTTTGTTTTGCAGGATGCCAAGAGGTGTTGTATGATCCTTTGTATGGTCTTTTTGTCAATTCTAGTCTGTACTTTTGTCGATTTTGTCCTTCAATTTTTGGTCAAGTAGGTCGTTTTGTCAATTCTAATTTAAATTTTTGAAAGTTCCATGTCTTATTATTTGCTTATCTTGTATTGCAAAATTCTTTTCCTCTACTAGAGAGGAATATGACTGAGAGTTCTATTTTTCTTCTCAGTTGTTTGATTTTTAATGCTATTTGCAAGCACTGATATGTATTAGTCTCAGGATGTTTCAAGAGATAGTTTTTTGTTAATGGACATTTGAAGATGTAATGGTTAGGGTCGCCCCTTTCTCTACATATGCATTGCTCAGAAAGAGCTATGTTTCGTTCATAATACTATGTGAGGAAGAGGCCATGTCCTGTCATAAACCAATTAATTAGATGGTTGGTACTATGTCTATCCGTATTGATGTGAGGTTTAAGTTGGAAGAGTCTTCTCCCCTTATGACTGTTTTTCCATTATTCTCCCCATATTTGTTCCCGTAGGCATTTACGCTGGTGTTTTAGTTGAGATTTGGGCCAAGAGAGATTAATTAATTCTACGTTAATGTCAGTAATAGCAGATTTTGCGGCTTCATCTGCTTCTTCATTTCCAGAAATCCCCACATGGGATTTAACCCATGAAATAGGAGGATTTGTATCGGGATTCGAGATGGATATGTCATAGATATCTTGAATTTATAAGGTATTTTTCCCGCTTTCTTGGCAGGTCATCGTGGTGTAGTGGTCAGCACGTTCGGGGACTATTCGAGAGGTCCGTGGTTCGAGTCTTGGCGAGGGCATTGCTCATTTTTCATCTCTCCTGCTTTCAAAAATACCCAATGTCTTTACAAATGATTGGAGAATTATGTTTGATATTTTCCATAGCTAGAATTGTGGATTGACTGCCTCTATATATTTGAATGTTTTTGGTACAATATTCTAGGGCCGTTTTTATTGCTGATAACTCAGCTTGGAAAATACTGTTCGGTTTCCAAGTTTAGCTTTTCGTATTATTTTACCTTAAAAATTTATATAAATACTGCATGCACATCCGACTCCTTCTTCCATTTTGGAGCCATCTGTGTATGCGCATGGGTAGTAGTCTCTAGTTTGTGTTGCAATACAGTTGATTTTGGGATTTACAGCTGGGTGCCTTCTGTATGGCTTACAGGGAAATTCCTAAATGGAATATTCGAAGACTCTATCTTTTATGGAACAGTAAGCCTTAAAACCGTGCCTTTGGTATGTTTTGTTTCACACTGTTATATGCAGAGGGACTATTTCCTCCAACACACAAAGTGCCGCATTTGTTGTTGTTCTGTAGCTGCTTGTAATGCATAGTAAAAAGGGCATTGTATTGCCTGCAGTTGTGTTTTCTTTCTTTTGGTAAGAGGTTGGGCCCATATCTCTGCCCCATATAATATAAGATTTTCAATAACTGTATTAAAGAGAGTTTTTTGAATATAAGGACTTAAACCCAATTTAATCGTTTCAGTTTTCGGATGTTGTTTGCAATTTTGTAGGAGGTTTTATTTCTAATGAATTTTAAATGTTTAATCCAATTTAATTTCTTGTCAATGATTAGGCCAAGGAATTTGATGCTATCAGCAATTTTTATTTTCTTACCTTCTATAGCAAATCTGAGTATAGGGCTTTGGGAATATAACGGCTTTAGACTTTTCTTGGCTAATGGTTAATTTCAAATTTTTACAAGGGAAGTTGAAGATACATAGGGTTTCGATAGCATTTTTTTTTCATAAGAGGTTTCTGGTTCTTCCTGCTATGATAAATGCATCGTCATCCTCAAACGCTATTCTTTTCGAATGGATTGGCCAAATATAGTTGGTGATGGCACTGAAAGTTAAGTTCCATAAATCCGCATTTAGACATGAACCTTGAGGGCAACGTTTTTCTTGGTACCTTTCAGTTATTCTACTGTTATGAATAATTATGTTTTTTCTATGAAATATGTACAATAAAACTCCAGTTATCCAGGTTAACTACTCCACCGTACATCCAGATTTACAAAATATCTGGATAAACCAAAGTTGACACATAGCCTCATATATTGCGAATAGTGACCAACAAGCTATTCAGAAAACGCCATTGCATTGGAACGATTGGTTGATGTTAATTTCTCTGCTGTCTAACGGCAAACTAAGTCTTTTCTTGGATTATCTATTTTTCTATAGACCAAACACGTATTTATTGCAGTTCGAGGAAGAAAACTTTATTTCTTTGCTTATTATATTTAATTTCAACAAAGATTATATGCTTGAAAAAAATGAAACACTTACTTTCGTTTCTGTTAAACAAAGTATAAAACCCTTTCCTTCTGACATAACTGAATGATAATGTTTTTATTTGCCAACTTCTTTATATTAAAGAACAGGTAACAACACTTTGTTGAAGAATAAAAATCACACACACACACTAATCATAATATATATCAATAGTTAATAGGAAGTATATATCGCATAGTTGCATACCATACAAAAAGACAAATTCCTTTTCTGAAGACAGAATAGACATAAACATCGCCACGATTTTATTCTGATTTAAAAACGAAAACTTGTTATAGGTAAGCAATTATTTTCAGCGTAAACGAATATTTATACTTTTTTCACTGATGATCTAAAATCTAAGGAATGTAGCTACACGTTTTAGTTTTACAAGCTATGCAAGCAAGCAATACACAATAAATGGTTAACATTTCAAAACATTGCGCATTACATCAGGGTCCAAATAAAGGCCCACTTTAGTAATGGCCATACTTTGTGAAGACATTCTATATTTATACATATCCATATATATACGAGTATATATATAGAGAGAGAGATAACATTCTCTGTATTAATCGAGCTCATATTATTTGTTTTGCACGCCATAGCACTGAATAAAATAAACTTTTAATAGTGCCTTGTGGAACAATCCTCCAAGCTGCATGAAAGCGCATCCATAATTCATCAAGAATTACTGGAGAACTGTCATAGCGCGTCACCTTTCTTTTGACAATATGGAGCATACTTTTTATATGATATAAATTTGGTAATCTAGGCAGACTAAGAGGAAGCGGGAGATCTTTAACTCTGAAGGAGACTGGCGTTGTTACTTCGGATGAGAAACAGCACTGTCCTGTTAGAAAATTACTCCAAATTGATGATTAAAGTATGCAAATGCGCATGTGCGTGGAATATCAATGACACATGGAGACATGAGCTTTTACAACATACGATCTGGTGTTAAATCCGAAAGCATCTTATGAAAAACGCTTCTCATTGGCGCAGCATGCCGGAATCGAATGCAGTCTTCTCTCGTCTCTCACTCAGTTGGCACGTGTCGGGCACATACGACAAACATTTTAATGTAAACAAAATCATGGTTCATTAAAGAAGGCAATACTATCCAACCCGATTACCCACAATGCATGATCATTGCACCATTGAATTTAGCGAGTACATTGCTAATGTCTAAAAAAAACCTCAAGAGAGGTTCAGGCATCTGAAATCCAGAGAGTAATAGACCTTAACATACTGTAACAAATGATATTGGCAAATGTGATACCATCCGGCATTGCTGCGCCAATATATAGATAAGTTCTATCGTTACTGTCTGCACACAACGAATCAAAAGCACTTTTCTTGCCCATTGCTTTTCTTCGAATCTATCTTTACACACTCTCTCAATCCACACATTATGGAGTAACACTTCGTAATACTCGCCTGGCAACATCACGAAAAATCATGAATTTTCTTATTCTGATAACGCTTCCTCAGTCAGATTCGTTGATCTGATTATACGATTGGCTTACTCAAACAAGAGACATTTTTGGTGCCCAGCTGTATAGTGGTTAGCGTCGCTGACTGCCGTGCCGAAGGACCCGGGCTCGAATCCCGGAGAAGGCATGGATGTATAGTGTAAATGTATAGTGTCGGTGCGGCATGGCGGCATTTTAGATATGCGGCGAGCCGAAAGTCCTCTCGTATGGTTTGGTGGAAGAGGAGAGGGGTGGGAGACCCTCGAACCATCCCCCCTCCGGTGTGCTCTCCATCAAAATTGGGGACAAAACTTAGCCAAATCGCGCTGTCACCTGTTAGATGCTCAAGGCTATTGCCAACGACAGGCGTAAACTTGCGCTCCTTGCCACGAGGGCTTGGGCTGACTACGTCAGACAGGTGAGCATAAGCGACAACAACAACAGAGGCATTCTTACTTGCTGCTGAGTAAGGAGTAAAATTTCTATTCAACCACGATATGCTACTAAAAGAATCAGAGCTATCATTACAGGGATATGTTTCAGGCTCATATGCATAGTTGCGGAATTTATGCAACAAAGAAAACTCTAGTCTCATATTCTATATTATCTATACCTATTATATTATATCCATATATTATCTATAAACTTGTATTCTTAGAAGGACATGGCGCATTTTCCATGATTGGTTTTGCTGCTGGTTTCATCATATTACGTAAAAATGATGTTGACTTTCCAAAATTTTTATATACATTTATAAATATTAAAAATGCAATATATAATTCTGGCGCGGCAATTTTTTTTAATTCTAAATTGTCTCGGGCCAAATTAAAGGTCGGCTACCACGTACCTAAATTAATTAAACTTCTTATATGCAGTCTATCGCTTTGTTATTTTTCATTATATAGAAGTGTTAGAAACGTATTAATAAAACAACTAGCTAGGTTTTAAAAGCAGGTGATCCCGACAGTAGACATCGAAATTAAAAAAGGGAATCCAATACAGTTAGTGTTTGCTGTTAGCCGGTTCCCAATAGCTGTTTTAACCGTTTCGTTCCTACACGTCCAGATAACCAGGTCAGTTTTAAAAAAAATTATTAGAAATTAAATAATTAAATAACACATGGCATCCACTTATGTTTGTGATGCTGATGAGCTTTCTATGATTTTCGCGTCGTGTGGTTTAGTTACGCGTGTCGAACCCTCACACAATGTAGTAATACAATAGCTCTTTTTCTTTCGTAATAGACATCGAATCTAGAAAATTGCACTTACGTAAAATTATTCAATTACTTTAATAGCCATACTTATCGCTTTACCTCCAATAATTTCTTCCTTAAGTTTCCTCATATAACTTTTTATTCACAAACGTTTTCCGTATAAAATGGGCATGACATACGCTTATCATAATTATCATAAATGATTCAGGATATCTTGATATGAGGCAATTGTTCATCCGCTTGAAATAATAACTACCCTTGCAATTCGTACAGAAACTTCAGTAATAAATGTACTCCAAAAAGAGATAAATTGTTTCTTCAAAATTTTCAGGAAATTTCTTTATTTCAAAAGATATGTACTGTGACAATACTTGCAATGTCTTTTGTAAAATTTTGTATTTGTGCATAAAAAATTATGTCGCCTAACTGACATTGAAGTAAATGATCAGAAAATTATACTGTTAGAAATACCGGTAAAGATATGTACTGTGACAGTACTTGCAATGTCTTTTGTAAAATTTTGTATTTGTGCATAAAAAATTATGTCGCCTAACTGACATTGAAGTAAATGATCAGAAAATTATACTGTTAGAAATACCGGTAAAGATATGTACTGTGACAGTACTTGCAATGTCTTTTGTAAAATTTTGTATTTGTGCATAAAAAATTATGTCGCCTAACTGACATTGAAGCAAATGATCAGAAAATTATACTGTTAGAAATACCGGTAACTTAATTTTCCATTTTCCGGGTAATATTAGGTTTCGTTACTAAGGACAGTGTCATCCAAGTCACTTGGCAAATTGCCATTTCTCAGAGGGAATGGCATTGCACGGACTACACGAATTTCACATTCAAATTAAAATAGGGAGTTACTTAGTAAACTGAGACATTTAAAAGCAATATACGCACTTTAATTTATTTCATGATTTTAGCATTATATTTAACTTAAACATTCTAAAACAAGAACTGCATTCAGTAATCTTTTTTGATATAGTTACACTATAGTGATCTGTACAGTAAAGTGAAAAAATACTCTTTGTATCTAATTGATATAATTTATAATCTATAACTGATAAGAAATTCACGCAATTAATCTAATTAATGAAATGTTTTTCAACATCACGCATTACATAGTTGAGCTACAGTATCTCATTTTTTCTCGAGATTTAATATACACTCTGAACCACATACACACCCACCACCACACACAAAAAAATGAGAGAGCGAGAGACTGTGAAGGAGTTATAGTAATGACATTTCGTCAATACCTTTCCATCCAAAGTGCAAATGAGGCGGGCAATCAATAAATAACAGGAGTTTCAGAGCATCCCATCTGAGCATCCGGATGATGTATGAAATGAATACAAAATTTAAATATAGGGGCATAATTTCCGCACGAGCTTCATTCCGTCTACTTACTGTGACTATACCAAATCCCTACATATGGGTTCATGAGCGCAAGATGCCCTCTGATACAGAACATGCATTCGTCCTACTTTGAAGTAGAATGATGAGACACCAGGGGTGTAGGTGGCACTATCCTAGTCAAATAACATTTGTCATTTCGAAATTATATCTGTTAAAAGAATGGTACACCCCTCCTCGAATCTCCATGCAGGTAAACTCTGTGAAGCTACTAACTGGGATCTCTACTTAGGCAGTCTCGACTACGGGGTATACAGTCTTCACAGGACTAGAACTACCGTTCAGGTGTGTAGGAGGCACTTATCTTGTCAGATAATACTTGTCATTGCAAATTATGTCTGTTAAAAGAATGATCTCCCCGGACGGTCGACGCAGGTAACACTTGTGAAGCTGCTGGCTAGGATCTGTATTTAAGCAGTCTTGATCAAGGGGTATACAATCAGTCTTCACACGACTAGAATCACCGTTCATTTGGTGGATGTTTCACGCTCGGTAGGGACCGCACTGGTACTGTCTTGCCTGTCCTTTGGCTTTAGAGCCTGTACATTGTTAGGTACCATGGCTATCCTTGGGGCTTTGGTTCCATTTGGTCCTCTACTAGGTGCTGACAGAGTAGATGGAACACCCTCTTGAATATATTTCTTGCGACCGGTGTGATGCCCGGGAGCACAGTTGTCATCGTATTTAATTTTATCTGAGCGTACAGTTCGTCCAATACTTTGTATTAAGCCCGCATGGAACTGCGGGGGCTGCGCCCCCTTCGATAGTCTCCGGAATCTGGACGCTAATTCCTGAAAGGTATTGTACTAAGGCAGAAGTTCGTCTTTTTGTTCTGTTAAAAGAACGGTCTTTGTCAGAAATCCTTAAAATGTAAAAAACAGTATTCACAATGAATTCCTTAGGAGAGCAGGCACAAATGCATAATCGAATAGCAAACATTAATAAGAAGCCAAGCAAGGCAAACTAATATTATAACCCTTAACAATATGTTTATTAGAATTTCCGTGGGGTATTTTTCGTTACTTTCACCCCATACATTATAATCAAATATATTGCTAACTAAACACAAAATTTTTGGCTAATTTATAGTAAATATTTCAGAGCTGAAAAGGCATGGATCACTGAGAGTTGCAAATTTGACGGAAAACTGCATTCTGAGTGGTTTGTAGTCGCTCCGAATGGCATGGCTGGAGTATGCCCAACTATGGCAGGCATAACATAACATAGAGCATAAGATGGTTCTGTAAATGAGTACTTTGATGTCTGTATTAAGAACACTGTTTCGAGCAATTAAGTGGAAAATACTAGCTTTACGCCTCGAAACTTCTGAGTAATAGATGTAATATGTGGTGTTCATGTAAGAGTATTAGCGAGGATCATTCCTAGATAAGATTCTTGCTTAGCCAGGGAAGAGCATTACCGTATAGTTTGAGGTTTCAGTCATCTTGGTTCTTCAGATAAACAATATAGCCACTAACTTGTCAAAATTAATCTGTATTTTCCGTTTACTTCTACAGGCCTTAAATACTTGTAAATGTAGATGAAGAAAGATCGGTCTCTGAAAGGCATTTTGTGCAAGAATTGCTAGGCCACCAGAGTACACTACAAGTGTAGTGCTTGATATCTGTGAAGCGTCGTTCACATTATAGAGTGGGCCTTAGATGGAACCCTTGTGGAATATGAGCTAAAATAGCGCGGAGGGTAGAATATGTATTAGGGAGATGAAAGAAAAAGTGTCTAATTGCTAGGTATAATACAGAGTCTAACTGTCAGGTAGGATATAAGGATGCTTGTGCTGCAACCTGGGAAACCCAGCTGTATATTTTATATATAAATATGTTCAATTAGATACGATCAAAAACGTTAGCATTATCTAGAAATAGGCCTCCACTAATTTTCTTGTTATGCCGTCCAGTTGAGATGTATTTCACAATTTTGTACAATTCGTCCTAAAAGAAGCAAGTGGATAAATGGAAAGATCTCTCGACAGTTGTGTTGGAGTGCTGCCAATATTTGTTGAAGCTTGCAGAAATTGTTAAAATAGGGCAAAGAGCAACATCAAGAAAATTGCAGTTGATCTAGAGAAACAAGAGTACAGAGATATCGTCAAAGATTGATTCGTCATTATCAGCAATCCAGTAGCTACGAAGATCAGTGGAGGCGATTGATGACCTAGAGAACGTGTGGTTTGCCCATTGCAGTGATTACCTCTCACTTATGCATACCAACAAGCGCTACTGCAATGGTGCCGGGTTTGTTCAACTTGGAATCTCACTGATTGAGTAAAACTGTCTTTAGCGAAAAGTTCCTGAAATACAAAAGAGTTCTGTATTCGGTCATAGATATGTAGTATCTGTGCTTGGGACCACTCGACGAAAAGTTGTTTGGAGAACATGTTGGTCAGGTAATTTGCTAGTAGATGACAATGCTCATTTGGATCAAGCATCTCTGAGATCAAAATACTAGATACAGAAGATACCCCTTTAATGCATATGACGGCTTACTTGGTACGCTTTTCCCCGATTGAGCATGAGTAGAATGATTTCCCAAATTACAGTGCACTAATATTTCTTCAAACCCTCCAGGATCTGAAAAATACACTTTCATAAAAGGGGCGTGCAATTCCACAAGACCTGGTCAATAGTTTACTAAATTCTGTGAGCTCAAGATGTAAAGTTTGCTTTTTTGTCAAAGAAGATCCTACACCATATCAAAGAAGATATCTTACAAAATATAGGAGAAAAGTTTTAATCATTATTGCGTTTCCATAAATGTGATTCAAATACAGAATTTTGGGATAATTCAACTGGCAAACATTATAGTATATGTTAAATAATTCATTTACACAAATTGCTTCTAACTAGTTTTAAATAAATAAGAGTTCAGTTTATTCCTGTCAATATCTTTTAAATTTGACTAGAGATGTAGTTTAAACAGAAAGCATCCTGTACGCACAGTCAAATTGCATTTCGAATAATTATGCAATCATATCAGAAATCAATCAAATCATATTATTCAATACGTATCACTAACGATCATAATCAGTTTATTAAGGTAAAAGGGATGATTTAACAGTTTTGGCATTTGTAGCATGGGCAATACTTTGCAGGGCTGACTCGCTCGAAAATGAAAAAGGCGAAATCATATAAGAGAAATGGCTTGCGTCCATGTTCAAGCAAAAAGTTTCAGAAACGTTCACGACCTCAAATAAAATTCGTGTGTCTATTTTATTGCCCTTGCTGCAAGGTAGTGTAGGGGGGGGAGTAGGATTGCTGCGTTTTGTTTGAAATATATCACACTCAGCTGCAATATCAGCTTGCTTCCAAACGTTTCAAAATGTATAATGCATATTCATATATACATATATATGTATAATGCATATTCAAGATGTATAATACATTAAAAAACTGTGTGAAATTATTTTACTAGTGATGCTAGCTTAAATGGTAAACTAATACCTGTATGCGAGAGAAACCAACATTAAGGTAAATGATATGTCATTAAAATTATGAAATAAATTTATTTTAATATCCCTCATTTGATATATTATTAAAAATAAAATAAGAATTTAAATTATTAACAAAAGTTTATTGCTTTTAAATAGCTGGACTTGAACCAAGGAGGCTAAAATAAATGGAATAATTAAATGGAATTTATAACTCTCGTTCTAATTTTAATATTTAAAATAAATTATTGTCTACTTATTATACAGAAAAATCTCAAGGACTGCAAATAAATGTTTCACATTTAATAAAATCTAAGTGCATGAAAATGGGCAAATGTTAATTATAACACAAATTTGTGAAACCTAGAAGACCAATGAAAGTTTCAATGGTATTTTATGCAAATTATGTCTAAAGACGCTTTCCTGAACCTGCGAACGTTTGCTTTCAATGTTAAATAAAAATATTACTCCTTTTTAGTAAAAAAATGTTATTTCTTTTCTGACTAAGAAAAAAACCATAAATTTCTTCAGAATCTCAAAATTAAAATTACTAAAACGTGACATTTATACTATCATATTAGAAACGAATGATTTATGAATCCCACTAAAAGATAAAATTAATACACTTTATGTTATTTGAATTTCAATTTATTTAAATTCATTGGTTCTCATCATGACATCATAAATGTAAGAATGTTATTTTTAGTAAGAAAATCAATGGCACATAAGCAAGAACCATCTCATTTTAGATTAATATTGTAATATGTGACAACATCAAAGTCTAATTAAGATATCAGTTCGTTTTAACGTTTTCGCAGACCATTTTAAAACATTGGTAATTTTCAGATTTTTATGAATAATTTTCACACTTTTCAGGCATATTTAATCTTAAAAAGTACAGACAAAAAATAATTGAAAAAAAAAGAAGAATTTCGATCCACACTTGTCGTGATGGGCGACGTGTCAGTAATATTAGATGAACGTCTTTTAAGACATTCATGTATGTAAAAGTTTGAAGTACTTGGTTCAGAATATTACTTCAATATTTCCAAAATAAATAAGGTTAGTCAAAATGTCATTTAATACTCTATTTCTGAGTGTGTTTAGAATGTTTGTTTCCTAAATTTGGCAAAATTTAATCTTAGACAATGATGATGTTGGGCAAATCCTGTGCGCGAACGTTAATACAAATCCATCTTCTTCAAGATCAAAATAAATAAATTCTGTAAACTCAACTTCAATATATGATTGAATTTTTCTTGCTTTAAAGAACACACTTGCTTACTTACGTTCTACTAAATATTACTACGTAGTACCAAATCTTAGCAGAAAATTAACGATAATTATTGTTGCTAACTAATGTAAGTTATAAATTTCAGCAACTCGCAGAAACTAGCGAGAAGTTATAAAATTTTCATAAAATAAATTCCAATCAGATTTAATTCTTGCAAAGAAATTTAGGTATGAGACAGTGTAGTTACTCAGTCTTGCATAGCTTTTATTGCTTATCCTAGTTAAAACATATAATACTGTGCTAAGTGAAAAAAAGTAAAATATTGTGTATCAAATCCTCAAACTTAAATTTTATTATTTTTTATCCGGTTTTTAGTTCTGGAAAACTTAGATATTTGCCATTATTCATCTTCTGAATCGCTGAAAAAAGCTCTTTTATATTACAAGTATTTTGCAATTAATTTTCAACCATACAAAATAATCAAAATAATACAAACAATTTGGAGTAAGATTTGTATTTTATGAGTAACAGCTCTTAGCATAAACTTTTAAGCTTAATTTGCATTGAACAAATAGTAAGACTTAACTGGTTAAATACTGCTTGTGTTTATAGCAAAGCAAATTTTAAACTCCTAAATTAAAGAGCAATTATAAAGAAAACATAAGTGAGCAATTTTGGAAGTTAATCTGTTGATATTTTCCGCATGTTACAAACAAGCAAAACAAAAAAACAGTAAAACAAGGTACCGAAAATGGCTCAGAAAAGAACGCACTGAATGGGAAATGATCTATGAATATTATTCTAAGTTCCATGAGAAGAAACTAGACTATAAATGCCTACACTGGCCTGAATATAAATAAAGCAATATTCATAAAATTCTTAGCTCAAAATATATCTCATCGTATATACGTAATCTAAACAATATCTTCAGATAATTTATCCCTTCTCTTTAATTAGCCGAAAGAAGCAATTTGCCCAGAAGGGCTATTAATTTCGTTTTGGCATTTTGCGTTGGTTCACTGTAAATGTCAGTTCACTTTCCAAATTGTTGCCACCAAATATTATCGCCCTGTGTTATATTTAAAGAAAGTAAATAACGAAGAATTTCCATAAATGTATGTATGTTTCTCGCACTGAGATAAAACAACGCTACTTAGAGCCATCAAATTTTGAATAACGTAATCTTCTACCGAATATGGGCATCTGAAAGCCCAAATTTGGAATTTTATTCTGTATTTCCTATTTTGTAAAACTTTAACGAATTTTTGATTAAAAAACTCAACGATTTCAACGTGAACAACGGCAACACTGTACGGAAAAAAAATATCTCCAGGCTGCGAGATTGTGTATTGGAAATTTTAAAGAAATGTTCATTTTAAATTATTTTGTGATATTGCTGTTGAATTGAATTTTATGGTTTAAGTGCCAAGACCATATATTTAATAAATAAAGGTTACACACAAAACGTTAAAAAAAAGCCCCTTTTGGGGTTTAATACAAATCTGAAAGCTTTAAGATTTTTTTTTACTTGTTATTCAAAAGGGGCGATTTGCCCAGAAGGATTATTAATTTCGTTTTGGCATTTTGCGTTGATTCACTATAAATCTCGGTTCACTTTTCAAATTGTTCCCACCAAATATTAGAGCCCTTTAAAGAAATTAAATAATGAAGAATCTGCGTAAATGTATGTATGTGTCTCGCGCTATGATAAAACAACGGTACTTAGAGTCACCCAATTTTGAATAACGTACGCTTCCACCCGAATATGGGCATCTGGAAGCCTAAATTTGTAATTTGTTTTATTATCTATTTCACATTTTGTAAAACTTTAACGAATTTTTAATTAACAAACTCAACGATTACAAAGCGAGCAATAGCAACACTGTAAAGGGAAAAAAATTATCTCCAGCGCGCTGAACTGTGTATCGGAAATTCTAAAGTTATGCTCATTTTAAAATTATTTTGCGATATTGCTGTTGAACTGAATTTTATGGTTTAAGTGAGAAGAACATGATATTTAATAAATAAAGGTAACACACAAAATGTTAAAAAAACGCCCCTTGTTTGTAATGTAAATTTATTTATTTATATTTATATTAAATGATAACTTATTTATTTAAATTTAGAGCAAGATACGGCATTTAAATCATTTTAATTATTTTCTTGTAAAACATTTCCAGGGCATGAATTTGATATATTGTATCAGGAAGTCTTATTTGCAAAACGTAATTTGACACCAGAAATGTCTATAGCTTAGTTTCTCCCCCCCTTTTTTTTTTTGCGTCACACATCATGTTAGTCATGTTACATTATGCTTAATAGTCCTGCAAAAACTTCTAATTCGTATATCTATTACCATAACCAGGAACGCGATATCTTTAATTTGTGAACTACGCAGGTTGGAAAATTGCCCCTTCTCTGAAATGTCATTCTTGAGAAGATAAGATCTTTAATTTACTTTTTCTAATTAAAACTGCACATTAGTTACTAATTAATCTTTCAAGAGCAATACAGCATGTTTTATAATAACTTATTATTAAAAAAGAATTAGCACTACATCTAATTGATATAACTCACATAGTAAGTTAATTTATAACATATCTAACTAATATAATTTATAGTACATTTAAATGATAATTTTCGTAAGCATCAAAATCCTTTATGTAATCAATAAAAGATACTTCTAATGCCATATGTTCCGTATCTCAGAGTAGAATAACAGTTTAAAAAGTATTTAATTAAAACCTGAGATTAACTGTTATCTTTTTCACTATTAAAATGTAAAAATTTGCAGAGCTGCTTGATTAATAGTTAACGACAAAATAATTTCAAAAGAATTGTTACTTCTTAAGAACATTTTGCAACATGCGTTATTTATGTTTATATCATTAAACTAATTAATTAAATATATTCCTAAGGCCGTATGATATGTACTCCGATTAGCAGGATTTCTATTACTTATGTATAGTGTCCCCTGTATGAAAATTAAAACCTGTTTATAACGTCAAAACTCTGCAGTAACATATAGATTTATATATGTATTTCTTAAATCTTATCCAAACTGCAAGACACGTTTTTGTATTATCTCGATACTTTTTAAAACAATGTGAATGTTTAAAAAATAAATTTAGTCGTATGTTAAATTGGAATCAAGAGCAGTTAGCATTTGAAAAAATTAAAATTGCTCATTGTTTTCATTTTTTGAAATATTTATATTGATTCAAAATTTTCATGTCTTTTCTACGTTTCGTGATATATTTGTTTTCCATTTCGCTAAAGAGCAAAATGGCAAACAAATCCTTATACGATTAAAACTACCGAAGATATGATAGTTCAATTTAAGAAGATTATATGCATATTTCTAAAGACAGCTCTATATGCTATAGGTTTGAACGAAAATTTCTAAAATATTCTTTTTGCGTATGAAAAAAAATATAACGTGATTTGAAATACCCTTGTGTTAATGCTAAAATTTAAAATTTTTCATCTGATAAAATTAAATTTTTATATGACCCCTAACATTGACATTAAAGTTACTCCTAGTAGGATGAGGAACAATTTACTAATTATAACTTACTCCACAGAAGGCACATATGCAACGTGAATGTCATTTACTTATATAAATGTATGTGACAAAACTGCGAGTTTACCTCATTCATTTTTATACTACAGCGTTTACTTTTATGCAATGTACTGCTGCATTTATTTTTATACCCGCGATTTAATATTCAACAGCTGATACTTAGATGTGCAGCAGGATGTGTTTTGTATTCAATTCAATATTTGTAGAAAATATTTTAATAAATTAAAAAAGAAAAAAAAAGAGATTTCTTTACTGTAAAAAAACTTCTGCAAACGACTTTTGCATTTGTTATACACGGCCTTTCTACGTGATTATTTTTTTACGCAGTTTAACTTTTGTAATATTCCAATGCATGTATATTTTAACTCCTAATTTCTTATATAAAATTGAGAACTGAAACCTAGAACAGTAATTAAACCTCAAAATAACATTTCAAACAAATTTTTTTCTTAGCATTTATTTTCATAACATCAATTTTATTTTACTTTAGTTTAAGAAGACGTAAAATTTCGTGTCTTATACTTGTATTCAAAACATATAAAATTAATAAAAATTAAAAAGCTTATTGATGTTGAGTATGAAATAAAATGCCGCCGAGACGCGATAGTAGTTAGCGGCTCTTATTGCCGTACCGAAGGGGCGGGTGCGAATCCCGGACAATCTACAGATGTTTGTAATTGTGTAGTGTCTTTGCGACATGGCGGCGCTCTAAATTTACGGAGAGCAGAAAGTCCTCTAGAGTGGTTTGGTGGTAAATCAGAGGGTTGGGAGACCCTCGGACCCCCCAGGGAACTGCCCCTCAAAATTGGGGTGGAAATAAAAATTCTATCTCTTTGGGGCTCTCGATCCTATTCTTCCATGAAATATGGATTCGGCAATAAACAAACAAACATGAAATATAATTTCTATATAGTTACTGAAAAACTAAGAAAAACTACAAAATGTTTTCACATAAAATTAGGAATTAAGCTCCAGGATGCGAACACACAGAAAGATTACATAAAACGTATAACGTTTAGTAGTAATTCACCTCACATGTATTAGTTCACTGTTACATTACAGTTAATAATTCATAATATAATAATCAAATGTTGTTGGATTAATAATTGTGTACAGATATGTATTTTCATGTAAAGTCTCCTTATACTATTAGTACACCCTAAAGATTTAAAATTTAATCCATTTTCTTAATATACATTACAAAGTTTTATGCATGGGTTCAATGGTTTAACCAAAATGCAGGCGCTTTTTATGTGAGGTATGCATATCGAATAGAAGAACTATGTCTTTAAGAGGTTTTGAAACAGCAAATATCTATTATACGATTTTTTAAAACAATACATATCTTTTATTCCTACTGATGCGATTTTTTTCTAATGCAGAACAGAAAATTAGAACAAAATATTTTTACTATATAAGCATGATGTAGTAAATCACTAGTCAGTGTGCAAATTGCCAGGCAAAAATTAGAATCTATTCTTAAAAAGTATCTCTAAAATCAAACATAACAGTTTTATATTAGAGAAAATCTTAAAACAGTTCTTAAGTATTTTAAAAGGGACCAAAAAG
>KK116850.1:156288-193675 GCA_000611955.2 Stegodyphus mimosarum | reverse complement strand
CTTCGGATGTCAAGGACATTTCCTAACCTTTTCCTGCACCCCCTGGATAACCTGGCGACCTGTAGATACGCGGCTAAGCAGGCAAGAGGTGAAGAAGACATTCGAATGAGGAAAAAACTAAGAATTAAAACTTCAGCAGACGATTTCCCTACCTATTGCGGAGAAGCGTGCAACTACAGGAGGTCAGTAGCTAATACGCGAAGAGAATTGTCAGGTTATTACACAAGATAGTTGAAAAATGCCGCCAGTGTTTATTTGGCGGTCACTTGGCATTAGATTTTGGCGAGTTTCCAATCAATGAGTCTTGTACTGCACAGCATTAAGTTAGAAGCAGGAAAGTTTTCCAAAATTGGATGAAAAAATAATGATGCAGAACTCCAAGTAAGACCTATCATTACATCATTACAGAAAGAATTATTAAAAAAAAAAAAAACTTTCTTTCCGTTTTCTAAAGATTTTATTCTATTAAAACATAGTAATTATTCCTCTCTTTAGACAGGGGGAAAAAAGAAACATTCCGTCAGATAAAACCACAATGTTTAGAAGAAATAATTACTGCGGCAGTTTAATGTTATGCATATTTTTACTTCTTCTCATTTTTCTTCTTTTATTCTTAGTTCCTTATATTTATTTAATGGGCATTTATTGATTAATCCATTTTAATGAGACAATTACGTATGCATTTTATATTCATTTCAATAAAAGGAGATAAAATAAATAATAAAGATGTAAACCTGTAACAAACTCTGTTTTCAAATTCCTGTGATTTTTTAAAGGTATTGAAAAAACATTTTCAGTTGACAAATAATTACAGAAAAATTTAGCAATACAGCCCTAAACAAAACTTAAGAACTAAGGTAAAATAGAACTGTATAGATAAACAGAAAGTAAAAAAGACAAAACGAATTTTTATGTTAAATTATAATCTAAAGAATTCTCATAAGATGGATCCAAGTTGAACCCTGATAAAATTCAACCTTGTTTGAATTATAAAACGACACAACTCATCTTCTTTATTTTCTAGATAAAAACATCCAGTTTAAAAGATAATATCTAGATAAAGCATCCAAGATAGTTTAAAGCGCAATTTTTTAAATGATTTTGATACAACGTGGCTCAGAAAAATTTTCCACTGATATTTTTATGTAATTTGTTTTGTTCTGATGCGACATCATCTGAAAATCTCTATCTAAATATAAGTCTTAAAATATATTACGATTAAAAAATAAAATCTTTAAATGTGCTTTTATAATAAGGATACTAGTTTCGCTGTAGTTTTTTACCTTTTAAAATATAATTTTAAACACTAAGAATCCATAAAAACTAAGTTGGCCCAATTAACAAATTTTTACTTTTCATTTTACAAATCAATAAATTTCTATTTTGTTTAAAAAACATAATTTTAATCAACTAGCTTAAGTATATATTGAAAAATAGTTAAAATTCATGACAAATAAGAAAATGTAATTAAAATAATTTACTTAGGAAGAGGATGTATTCGTTGAATAATTGATCAGAACTTGCATCTGTTAGTATGAATTTAACTGCCATTTTCTATCATTTCATTCCATTAATAAGCATGCATGTAAAGAAGAGACACATACCATTTTTTTTCCTTATGGCGGGGAATTGCATTTTAGACTTTGAACACTACTTAGGCTAGAAGCGGTGGTGGTTGTTACCTCGTACGAAGGAACAGACGATTTACAGCCAAGCCTTTCCCCGGATTCGAACCCAGGCCTTTCGATACGGCAGTCAGAGTCAACTAATCACTTTTCGCTCGGTAGGAGTAAAAGTGCATTTCCAGAACATCAAGCCCTTGCAGTAATAATCATGTCTCGGAGAAGACATTAGCATTATTATATACCATGATTAACATCTCTCTCTTGTATTGAGTTCATAAGCAAAATACATAATTTAAGCAAAAACATAAACGAAAATCTAGAAATTTATAAACAATAAACAAAAATAAATTGAAATCTATCAGGTCACAGACTTCAGATCACAGACTAAACTCGAGGAAGAGTTTAACGTTAAAAACATTAAAAAACTTTTAAAATAACAGTTTTAGTTAAAAAATGTAATAAAACATCACAATGTTTTGCACAACTTATGTATTATACCGTGTTTAAAACATCATTAATTAGTTTAAAATAAGACTAAAAACGTTGGTAAGAAAAGGATCAGTTGGGTACCATATAAATTAAATAAATTTTAATTTAAAACAAGAAGATGCATTATTAAAAAACGTAAAATAAAGTTTCACATTATTAAGAACTGAATTTAATGCTTTGTACTGTTAAATATTGAAAGCGGGAATTTAAAAAATAAATTAAATATCTTATGCTTGGCTGTATGGTAAAATATAGAATGGCTGTGAGATTCCGTTATGCGTAACGGCATTTATAATTTAGAAGTTAAATTAAAGATTTGCATTTTGCTCAGTAGCCACATGTTCCTGAATTAGTTCTGTTCTTCTCGGCCGTTAGTTTCTGATGCATGCTCTGCCAAAGAGTCAGGACTTTATTTTGCAAAAAAAAAGATTTGCAGTTTATTGGAATATGACAAAGCACATTAAGGCTCCAGGGCCTGCGCCAGAACATATGCAACAGGTGCAGCCGCACCGGGAGGCAGAATTTAGAGGTGACAAAATTTCTAAAATTTAGGGAGTTACTGGGCGGCTGATTCTAGGAATCAAAGTGATTGCATAGGGCGGCGAAAACCCTAGTGCCGTCACTGACGCTATAACGGCAGGGATGCTTTCGTAGAGGGACTCCACGTTATTACATGAGGAAAATCTCGAAAAGTCCATGCAGCCTGTCTATTCAGTCGATTTTGAACCACGGTGAAGCTTCCAGGGTTCAGCGACTTTACTGCTCGGCCACTAGTTGAGCTTGCCACGAAAGGATTTTGTTAAGTAAAAACTATATACTTCTTTTGAGGTAAAAAAATCAAAAACTGTGTAAATTCCGTGCGGTACAAGGCGAATTTGTTCACGATAAAAAAAAGTCGAATGATGAAAAGCGAAGGATGAAAACTTTGAAGGGGAAATTAGGCCTTTATGTGTAAATAAATACTAATAAAACAAGCATAATTAGCCAATAACGTACATAACATTTATACTGATTGAAAGCAGGCAGAAGTGAAGCAACTTCATCAAGGCTGTTGTGGAGAGCGGTGAAAAATCCTAAGCTAAATCAATATAAATTGCGGGTAATTAAGATACTAATTTAGTTATTAGTAAATAATGAAAATTATTAAATTAAAAGAAATTACGAAGCAGCACAATTTTGTAAATAATGATGTCAGCAAATCAAGATAATTAGCAAAATTAAGAATACAAAATTAAACACATAAAGACTCATAAATAAAATTTATTGCTTTTTTTTGTTCATTTATTTATTTATTTTTGAAATTTTAACGATTTCTCGTAGAACACTCTTGTTTCCATGTCCCTAAGAACTTCGGTTGATAAACGCTGTTATAAACGTGTTTGTAGCAAAAAAATATACCAATTCCGATTTTGAAAATAGTTTCTCGCATCATATGTGCAAATTAAACAAGTCAAGATTTCTTATTGTTAGATAACTTAATTGCGCATGCATTATTACTCATGAGACGGTAATTAAAAGATATCAGCTAAGCTATTTCACGCCTAAAAAGCCATCATCAAATTTAGAATCGGTCTGCATAAACATCGTCGCGTATTTCCCAACGGTTTTCCTGCATGTGATTTAGACATACTTGCGAGTTAAAAACCCATTTTCTGGCACGTGTATCTAACAACATTCCCGCATTCATATTCAAGAAAACTGGTAGAGAAAGGCCATTCCGAAAAACGAAAACTTTTATCCTGTTGACATAATTTTTGTATTTATGTCTATCCATTAACTGAAAAAGGATTAGCTAAAGTTAGCCGAAGGAAAATTTCTCAGGGACTCGCGCCGCTCATTAAGTATTACGTAAAAAGGTTTTTGAAATTTCACTGTAAGCCATGGTTAAATAAAGAAATTATGGAAACTCATGAAATAAATAGCAGAAATTATCTTGCAGTGGTTCTTTTTAAATGACAATGGTAAATATCAAAACAAACTTAGAATCTATACATTTAATTTGTAAAAATATTTTTTGAACAAAATTAGAAGCAAGATAATAAAAATTTTTAATAAACAAATTTGATTAAAAATTCAGGATATTTATATAATAAAGACCACTTTCTCCATAACTTTAAAATGACTATAATATGCCGGCCGGTAATACTGGTCGGCATAAGACGACTACTTAATAAACTTGGTTATTTCTATGACCCTTTCATAGTGATAGGTTGATTGCCATGCCGAAGAGTCTGAGTTCGAATCCCAGAGAAGGCATGGATGTATGTAAATGTATAGTGTCGGTGCGGCATGGCGGCATTTTAAATATACGGCAAGCCGAAAGTTCTTGCGGTGAAAGAGGTGAGTGTTATTATCTATACTTGTGTATTTTTTAGCTATTATTTAGCTAAAATCGTGTGGTTTGGTGAAAGAGGAGAGGAGTGGAAGACCCTCGGACCCAACCCCCGGGGAGCTAGCTGTCCATCAAAATTGGGGGCGGAACCGAGTTAAATCCCACTGTCACCTGTAAGGTGCTGAAGGCTGTTGCCAACGACGGGCGAAATCTTTCGCTCCTTGCCACAAGGGATTTCGTGGGCTTGGGCTGATGTTACTGTCAGACAAGTGAGGATAAGTAACAACAATTCGTATTTTTTGATTCTATTTGTGTAACATTTGAATATTCTACAGTTTCTGCTAGAAAAGTTGTTGTGAGTATAACATAGATAACACTTGAGTGTTTTGCCTTAATAAATAATCACTGTAATTCTCTGTAACTGTAATAATAGCAAAAATATGGAATGAAGTCTTTTCACAGATTTAGATTTAGTCCCAAACTGAATTGCTTCAAATAGAATCATACCAGTGTTTGGATATTTACAACTGTGTGCTACTCTTAAAAGAAACAAAGAAGATTAACAATTTTTACTGCGTATTTATTTTCCTCATTATCAATTACCTTTTTTAAATTGATTTTATTTATTTTGATTAATAGGTAAAATACTTTTATTATTGTCTGCTTTTGTAGTACTTTTAACTGTAGGTCTTGTGTGACACCTGAAATTATTAGCTCGAAGACATGTCAGTTTACAGACAGAGAGTTATAAAAGGTTATTTTGAATTTGGAAAAGCATAGTAAGGTATTTGATTAAAGGTACGAATACTTCCGTGTAGGACTTTCTAATGGATATTGGTTTGCATTCAGTTTACAAATGGTTTAAGATCACGGAAATCAGCAATGCAGTCAGTCCGTTCTAAAATGTACGAATAAATTGTAAAAATGTGCAGATTATATTTGGATTAAGCCTAAATTTCAAATTCTGGAAGAAGAAATCAAGTATGTTTAATAAACAAATAGATATTAATAAATGCATATCAAATTCAATTAACATTGAGGAGCTGAATGTGTGAGAGCTAATGTTTTTAAAAATTACTCGTCCTAGTTTTACAAAACTTAGCAGTCAGTTGTAGAATCTAAATAATTAAAAACGTTGGCATGTCATTTCAGAAAATGTCCGATTTTGTCTCAAAATACTTATATTAGAACAATGCTGTATATAAATATAATACATAACCTAAGTCACGCTTTCGAGAAATGAAAAACGCAATTTGAGTTTCGTCAATTGGCCCAGTTAGAACGGGAGATATAGAATTGTCCCATTTCTTTCTTTCTTTCTTTTTTTTTCTTTTTTTTTCTTTTTTTTGCAGCGTACAAGTAGATCATATTGAAAAGTAAATTAATCAAATTTTTCTCTATTTCTTTTAGAAGTATACCAAGCCGTAAACTCTTGGATCTACGTATGTGCAGAAATTTCCAACAGCATGCCACAAAAACGCATACGACTTGTAAATCATTGAATTATATTCGAGGTCAAGCGAGGCAAAAGCAGACTTCGTATAAGCTGGCCACATTAATCATCGGATCTAGGAGTTCCAGTCCCTTCCATGGTTGTGGCTATTTCACTAAATAAACTGCAGTCTACTTACCAAGGGGGGGTAAGAGCTGAATGGTGATTTACTTCAGCATCTTCTACAAGCCACAGCGTTCTTTCACTTTTATTGTCTTTTATTTGTGTATCACGTTAGTTAACATATTCGGTTTAGTTTTATTTTTGCTGCGTTAGTTTGCAAGTATCATTTTACCCCCCAAAAAGTGTGAGATACCTCTACACGGACTCCTGGGAAGATAGAATTAGAAAAGCAAAATATCATTGGAGTGATTTGGTGCACCTTTTCGTTCCGGAGATATGCTATTTCCAATTATGTCACTGCCGGCCAGGCTAATGAAGGGACATTTTTGATGTAGTCACGAACCTCTGATATAAAGTAGAAGAACATAAACACGTAAATATTAACCTAGCGGTTGAACGCTTGCGAATGTCAATAGTATAGGATACGTGGAAAAAAGATGCAGGATAGGTGGAAGCAAATGGGGAAAATTAAGGACGTTCGGGAAACGCATTCTTCTCTATCAATAACTACAGCCGAGGCACACACAGATAGTAAGCAAACAGCGAATTCCAAAAAAAGGTTAATGAACGATGTTCCTGTACAATATAACAGATTACGATACATTTTTGCCGCGTACAATGAAAAATGCAGTAAGTATAATATTACTATAATACGTATTACTTTTTTTATAATTGGATGACTTAAACGACATCAGATACCCACGAATGTCTCCTGATGTATGTCTCATTAAGTATTTCATAGCAAGTACTACTAATTGTTGACGTAAATGACTAGTAATTGTTGACTTCATCCCTAGATTATGGACTATCTGTCCGATTGATTAAGAGTCTCACAAATATTGTGTGAGACTAACTGAATATTTCTGTAGTATTCGAATTTTTTTAGCACTTATTTGATTTCACATAGCCGCTGGCGATGAAATTGAAAGTTTTTCAAGTCCGCTAACTGACAAACAAAAATAATATTATAACCAAGAACAAACCATGAATATCCATTTATTTGTCCAGCCGGAAGTGACATCATGAGACTTTGGAGTCGTAGATTTGGAACCTAGAACCTGCATCTAGTAATTGAGGCATTACCTATTTTCCTTTTCGTCCCGTTATGTCTTTCATCAACCGCCACTGTTTTTTTTGTTAAATGTGATTAAGAACCGCCTGATATAGCAAAAGCTGCAGAAAGTTCTAAAAAAATGCAGGCCCTCGTATGCAGCAGATAAAAAGTTGTGAACTGGATAAAGTTGTAAATCTCCTGAACATAGTAGTATATCGAAATCATTCCAATGACATTTTATTTCGTAAACCTCCGAACACTCACAATGCTATCACATATTTCCTGGGAGACATTGTTCATGAGTTTTTATACACTGCCCATTCTCGTGGAAACTACTTCTCTAATTTCGTTTTGGTTCTCAAAACCAGGATAATCATTTACCTTCTATGATTCTTTCTCACTCGGCTACCTTCTTCTGCTGCGATCGCCTACCTTCTAAACTTTATAAGTTTTCTTCAGTTGCTGTATTTCCATACGTGAAGTGCTTTAAAGTACTAATTTATAGAGCCAGACACACCTCATATCTTGTGATATCGTGGCAAAATGTGTTTCATTTGTTTCGATAAACTTCTTTTGAAAATTAAGAAGCATTTTCTGCAAGATTTTCTATTCTGGAACATTACATGGTTCAACAACAATCCTCAGTCATCTAATCCAAAGCTCTAAATAGTATTCATCTGGTGACATAAAAGAGTATGCAAGTCCTGCTGAATTAAATATATGTATTTCAGTTTGAAATTAAAAATGAAAATGGAAAATGTTTGTAATGGGAAATGTTTGTTTCTGTAAAAGTATACGTGTGCTGACATAAGGCCCCCGGAACTATTAAAACGAAGGTACGTCATTACAGTACGCGAGTTAAAAACGTCAGTTAAAGTCAATCAAAAAAGTAGCCAAAGAAATTCAGTATGTTTTAAGTTGATAAACAAGCATTTCATGTTGTAAACTATACATTTATTGATTCATTTGTCGAAATAATCTATATCCTTGTTAGTGACTTCACTTATTTATTTATTTTATTCAAAGAACGAGCCCTTTGTTTGTCGAACGCTTTTGGCTGATCACTATCGGCCAAAATGGCAGAACCTTTCGATCATTTAGCTGTTATTATATTGTTAACCCACGGTATACCTTAGAAGGAAACCGATTTTACACTCGCAAAGAAGGAAGATCGACAATTACATATTTTGACACTACATCTAGATTCAAACCACTACTAAACGCTATGGCAACTCACTCCATACTTGTTCCGTATGGTGGTTCCAATCCTTGTAACAACAACCAGACCTAAAAAGCAAATCCGGATCAAGACTATCTGAAGCCGTAAGCACAGGATCAGAGGGAGACCTCAACTCCAAAACTTTCACTCTATCTTAAATTTTGCTGACTTAAAAGTAAAGGTCACTTCACTTTGAGAAAAAAAATTCTATTGTGCCCTTCTGTTCTGGTGCCCAGCTGTTTGTTTAGTTGATCATGAGAACGAAGACTGTCTGCCTAAGAGAAACAGTGTCGTTACAGACGTCTTTCAAAGAGAAACAGGCTCATAGGGCTTTTACACATAAAGAAAACTATGAAAACGCCCTGTTGCCCTTATATTGCTTAACGATTAACCCAGTGCTGTCGAAAATTGTTTAAAAAGTTAGCTTATTTTAAAAGTTGTTTGAAAATGGCCTCCTGTGGTCTTTCACCAAATTAGGCGAATACTTATTTCTTGAAAACGAAAGTCATGAGTAAAATGTTCTATTAAAGTTGTGAAAATCGGAAGGGAATCAGAGTGATCATGGCATAGTAATTAATATTAGAATTTGGTGGATATTGCAATAAATAAATAAATGCCGCCCAGAGGGTATAGTGGTTAGAGGAGCCTGACTGCGATACCGAAGAGCCCGGGTTCGATTCCCGGAGAAGATATGCATGTAAAATTGTCCGTCCCTTCGTAGGACGTAGCGGTGGCTGCCTGTTAGGCGCTTCCACAACAAAATGGTCACCACTTCTGGCCTTAGGGGTGGCCAATGCCGTTATAGGCAAGCGTCCCCTATTGGGGAAAAAACAATAAATAAATAAATTTTCTATTTTAGAAAGAGTACGAAGGCATTAAAATAGGCTAGCGTTCATTTCGCATGTCATTCATTTTGAAATTGCGCAATAATCAGTGCATTGTGTAATAATGATGATAAATGACCTAATGTTACATTTTTGTACAAATGAAAGTATCATGATTAATCGAGTTTTAATGATTATTTCTTGTTTGTCTGTTTAATACAGAATCTGAAAGAGTGCAGTTGACAGATGATCGAGACCACCGTATTGTGATAATGACATCTATTCATCGCCTTGACCTAAAAGTGGCCGCACATCTTACTTACTTGCTGCGTAATAATCCCTGGTAGGAAAACTCGTTTCTCTAAACGAATTTCTCTTCGTAATACAAATTAACAATTACTGCGTTAAATATTTGACTTCTAACTCGTTAGCAAATTCGAGGGTAAGAATTCGAAGATTCAAATCAAACACATTGCATTTTGATGAACACTAGCTAAAATAGGGCAGCAAAAATTAGCGTAATGTTTGTGAGAAATATGGGAAAATGAAAATTCTTTGCGATCTTATTCGCCATAGCAAACAGCACACTTGTGGCCGCTATGAACATTGAAAACTAACTGGTCCGAGTTCGTGCAGAGCTGACATAACTCGAAATCGTTTGATTCGCATGCAAATCTCACTATACTTGAATAGCTTGCCCTCTCGAAGAGATGTAAAACGGCATTTTTCTTAATATTTTTAAATGTTAAAAGGTAAAATTTGCTAAAAAGCATTACTGTTTAAAATGTTAGGGAGTTAGCCTACTTTCATTAATCCATTGACGGCACGTCACAGATCAAGATAAAGAAAAACAAGGAGACATTGGTTAACTTAATTCTTCTATTCCCTATCTTGATTAATTATAATGTAATCAATTCTTATAGAAATCAATCATCATCTTAAGGATATCTGAAGTGTTGCAAAATATACACTCTCCTTTCGTCCGCGCAGTGCTATTCAACACTATACAATCCCGCGGCAGAAGCCAAGAAATATGTGAAGACTGTGCGTCCTCCCGAAATGCTTATCCGGCTTGTGTGCCGTCACAGTTAATTGACTTGGCCCGTAGCCGTGATTCTCTCCAGGGCGGTGCGGCGATTTGATGAACAGAGTCCTGACGTGAAAAATAGCTGTCGAAGACTAGAATGGAAATAGAAATCTAACAGAATGTTCCGGACCGCATTTATATGAAGTGTCGCATGGAATTATTGCCTGTCGGCATACCAGTCAAGTTATCCATCTTCATCAAATGTTTTTCCTCACATGTCATGGGCTGACATATCTGTTTTGTTGAAATTTTTTTTTGCATCCTGTTCATTGTTTTTTTTAAGTTCAAGGAAAACACCCATGAAAATTTATGATCCACTTACATCAAGTAAGCTCCTTTAGTAGGCAACTAGCGCTTTAGTCTAAGCAAATACTCTCAGAGTCATCAAAAACTAAATCAACATGAAGTAAGCTAGATGAGCATATTTTAGAGTCTATTATAATTATATATTCCTATAAATTATGCGGGAAAGTTAATTGGTTGATTAGGTGGGTAAACTACGTGAAAGCTGCTTCAGGCAACTACGTGACTACGTGAAAGCTGCTTGCTACGTGAAAGAGATGTTATTATGAAAATATTTCTAAGAAAATTAGCTTGTATTCAAGTTACGCACGGGGAGAAACATGAAAACTTCATGGAATCAGCACTTTAATCCTCCCCCGAACTTAAGACGATTGACCTTTCTTATGCACTCGGCCACTGACAGCCGTCGCAACTACAAAAGTGTAACATTGCGTCTGTCTTTCGCAATAAATTTTTATGAAACAAAATGAAAATTATAAGCATCACTCTTTAACGCCCGAAAATCAAATAGGAAGTGTAAAAATAAAAAATTAACATTGAAAAAATTAGTAAAATAATAGAAAGATTCTTTTAGAAAGCATTATATAATAATAATTAATGCATACCAATAAGTCCAAAAATAAAATGAAAATATTGCCTAGTTTTACTTTGTAATCTGTATGAAATCAGTGCATCGCGGAAACATCGTATAATCTAAACAGGGAAATGTAAGTCATTTCAAAAATAAGACTTGGGGCAGGAAAACTAAACAGATACTTGAAACTGACAGCTCAAAATCTCCTGAGTTCATACATTTTCTTCTCTGATTATTTTCGGGTGTTCATGAATGCAGTTTTTCTTTGCAGATTCAAATACTAATTCTATTGTTGTTGTGACTTATCTCACTTGTCTGATAGTAACATCAGGACAAGTCCACGAAATTCGTTGTGGCAAGGAGTGCAAAACTGCGCCTGTCGTTGGCAAGAGCCTTGAGCACTATACAAGTGACAGTAGGACTTTGCTCCTCAGTTCCGCCATCAGTTTTGAGGGAGAGCCCCCAGGGGGGACTGGTCCGAGGGTCTTCCCTTACCATCAACCTCTCGAGAGGATTTTTTAGCTAGCGCCATGCCATACATCCGTGGCTTTTCCAGGACTCGAATCCGGACCTTTCGGTACGGCAGTCAATGTGGCTAACCATTATCCCGATTAGGCGGCAAATACTAATTCTAACAACATTTATCAACCTTTGTATAAAATTCTCCCAAACATATAATATAAAAATATTTAGTTGCAGCCTGAAAATTTCAAATCATAGTCTAACCTGTCCAAGAGTTTACCATTAAAGTTTTTTAAAATTGAAAAAGTATTTAAAAATTTAAAAAATAAATCATAAAAATTTAAAACAGCTGCATTGGGATGTTATATGCTGATTCACCTACAACATCTAAAACTACTTTTATCTAAACAAGTAATAATTAAACAAGTAAAAACAGTTATGATTAGCTTACAAGTTTAAGAATTAATTCTCCAGCAATTCAAGATCTAGAACATATTTTCCTCCTTGCCCCTTCCCCAACTGACTGGACACATTCTTCTCATACATTTGTGGGCATTGATCGAATCCTCCATTGGTTATTTAGCAATCTCATCTCCAAGAGCTTCGCATAGGATGCACTACAGGGGATAATAAGATACTGTACCTGCGAGTATGGGAAAGGATATACACAAATACGCAAGCCTCGCGAAGAAATCAAACACTCCACCCCACGAGTTTGTATTAGAGGTCAGCCTGCACAAACGACTCTACTGTCCAGGGTGATGAGATGTAGAACATGAAACCATATACATGAAACGAGCTGTTCAAAACAACAGTGTTAGTGGTGGTGGGAGAATATTACAGCGTCATAAATTATCGCCCCGCGATGACTTATTCATTTATTTAAGAATAATAATAATTTGTAAAGATTTAATTTTTCAAGACGTGGCTCTGCATTTATTTTGCTCGATCGCTTGCTCACGCGGTTTGCAAGAATTATTTTCATCAAATCTTTTTATTTTGCCACAATAAGAAATTCGCTTTCTGGAAGCAATAAATACCTCTTCCAAATGATTAATAAGCAGTGTTCATTTGACCAGTAAGAATTAGCGGGTTTCAGCACTTTAACTACCCATTGACCAACCCATGGATCATGGTAGGTATGTTTCTCAGGCCTTGTTATTCACCGATGGATCACAGCAACGTTCACGTTCGTGGATGCTTACCACTTGTGGGTTACCTTTTCTGAAGTTTTATATTGGGAATATAACTTTTTTCGTCTTCCAAATCATTCTGATCAAACTGGTTCCAAATTACAACCGTATATAATTTCATAAATGTATTTCATTATTATTCATAAAAATGAACGAAGTTCTAAAATTTTTGAAATAATATTCATTTTGTTTTCTTACAAAATGATGTGCAAATATATAAATATGTCCTGCAGTGCTCTAGAAAGCAGAAAGTCTTGTTCAAAAGTAAAATACTATTGATATAAAATGCACGTTACATTCTATGTATAATAATCTGCAATTTACCGCTCAAGCAACTTATCTTTATGCGTGTTGGCAGCCACTATGTTAAAGAACTGAAAAAAGTTGAGGGCAGTGTGTAATGAGAGCCGCAATATTGCTAAATCTAAATTTGCAGAGGAAACAAAATATAGTTGCTGTTTTCTGCCATTGGAGATTAAACGCCAAATATGGCATGTAAGATTTAAAAAAAACCCTACTCTCGTATAAAAAGTACAACGTTTTTTCAACACGAAAGCTACAAAAGAATTGGATGACAGGTAATGAATGGAAACTAATCATTCATTCTTTCAGATACCATAAATAATGCAAACTTATATAAAAAAAGAGTGATGCAGTTCTATAACCTCATTAATTATATTCTAATTCAAAGGTACCTTACAAAGAGCCCCTGCTTTTCTGAAGTAGTTTAGGTACTAAAATTCGTTTCACATATTTCATACCAAAGCGTAAGGTACAAGAAAATTGATTTACGAGCTCGTTGTTTAGTTTTACGTTTCCACGTACCTTAGTAATTTGCTAGTAGTTTATAAAGTAAAAAAAATTCATTGTGAGGGCTTCTTTCATCGCTTATCACATAATTTAATTCATTCTCTGTCAAAATTTTCCAATAAATTTAAACTATTTTAGGCCTTTTTAACAACATTTTAAGCAAGTCGTCAATAGTCCATTTTTGTACATTGTGTTACAACATCATAATTCAGGTGTTAAATATAGAATAAGAAATTGAAATTTCAAACATTTCGCAAAAATATGCATTTACACTGGTTATCATAAATTAAGGATAAATCAAAATAGCGATAACTCCCTCAAAAATAAGCCAAACTGTGTAAACTCTGAGTATGTTGCCAAGTAAGAGTAGCTGAGTAAAACTGCAATATGCAAATTAGTGGCGCTGCACTCGGAATACGTTATCTGCGAGGAGCATAAAAATCCATGTTTGAGAGTAAGTCCACATATTTCACTGTGATAGTGACATCAAAAATCTGAGATATCCAATTCGTAACAATGACCTCCATCATTTGATTGCAGAACTACGATGGAGAGCCATTGGGAGACCAGAGGCAGGACAGAGTCAAACAGAAATGGCCAGTTGACTAAATGTGAGTCCTTCTGTGGTTCAGAGACTTTGCAGGCAATTTCAAACCACAGATTCGGCATTCTAGGAGGTTCAGCCAAGGACGGCCAACTGCTACGATGAGCGCCGATGACCGATATTTGACATTATGCGTACGCAGGAATAGAACGCTACTTCGAATCTTCTTAGATCCTCCCTTGCTGCAGCCATCGGAAGGTTGGTGTCAACGTGAACTTTGCGTAGAAGGCTTCACGAAGGTGATCTGTATGCGATTTGCGTGCCACTCATGTCACGCCATAGGAAAGACGACAACACGTCCACTGGACGCCTGATCAATGGAGAGCTGTTTCCTTTACGGATGAGTCCAGGTTTAGTCTAGAAAGCGCTAGTAGGCGTTATTTGATATGGAGAGAACCTGGAACCCGTTATCATCCGTCAAGCATCCGTGAAAGAGATGCATACGGAAGAGGCAATGTCTGTGTTTGGGGCGGCATCTCTTTGGGTGGAAGCGCAGACCTCCATTTTTTTCCAAGGGGAACCGTGAATGCTCAGGTTTATAGAGATGACATCCTTGATGCTTATGTGCGCCCGTATGCCGGGGCAATAGATGATGCTTTTCTGTTACAGGACGACAACGTAATACCATATAGGGCTCGCATTGTAGATGATTATCTTCAATGGGAAACAATTATGTGCATGGAGTGGCCAACTCGATCTCCGGACTTGAATCCTATCGAGCACGATTGGGATGCTTTAGAGCGACATCTAGGTGCTCTCAATCCGCCCCCTCAGAGTCTTGCCGCACTTGCAACTGCTTTGCAAGAGCAATGGCTCTCGTTTCCTATGGAACTGATAGACCGCATAATTGAAAGCATCACACATCGCTGTATGTGCTGTATTGCTTCTAGAGGCGATCATATTCCATATTGAAGGTACTTTTCCTATAGAAAACTGACACCTTCGATTTGTTGTGTGTGTGCTAATTTCTATACTACCATAATTGTCTAGTAATTTCTTTTTATGTTGTTTGATACCTTACTATGTATTGTATATTGTGGGTACGTTTCATAAAATTGTACATGTAAACTTTTTCAGTAATCGTGATTTTTGTGATTTTTCCTTAATTTATGATAACCAGTGTGTTTCATCGCATATTATAAAATTTCTCTTTTTGAGGCGTTTCGAATAATATAATTTATAATATTAATAAATGACAATAACAATGCGATGCTTAATGGATATTATAAAAATTTTAGTTATTAAAATATTATATCAAAATGTTGTCCCTCTATGCATATCAGAAGTACAGATTTTATCCCCATGTGATTCAAAAGCAATGATTTTATATATAACCGTTAGAAATGAAGCAATAACGCATCTGCCTGTCCATTGAAAAAATTATTTAAAACAGGTTTGATAAGTTTTCTGTGACTTAACTTTATTAGCATAAAAAACTCGTCTTCAGGTATTTTGATAGATGAAAAGAAAGAAAAGTAATGTTTCATCGTAATGAATACGTAGATTACAACAAAATTGCTCATTAAATAAACAGCATATAACTAGAATCCGTATGTAAGTAATAGCCGTTGTGTCAAGATTAAATGATGTACGCTTTGCTATACTGGTAAATTCCAGGTCATTTTTTTATGAATAATGGTGAGTAAATATCTTTATAAAAAAAATTTGCGGTTACTTTAGCTCAAAAAAAAATCAATGTAATTTTTAGAACAAGACATAAACATGTAATTTATAGAACGAAAGCCGTCATTTTATAAAAATTGCTTTACAAGTTCACTCAATGATATATTTTCTATATATTGCCCGATTGCTCCGGCATAAGGGAGAGTTAATTATGTTATAAATTGCAAACTCATAAATACAGTTAGAGCTTAAATTACATATTAAGGAGAAGTTATTATCCGGTCTCCAATTATATTGAGCTTCACTTCTTGAGAGCTAAGTTCCTTCACAGCAAAGTAAAATTAAATTCTTTTTTCATTTATTGATGTATTTTCAGACTTTCCATTGATTTAAATAATATGCAAAAGTAAAGTATATATTTTCTACTTTAAAGAAGAAAATTAATAAATTTTTGATGAATATGCATGATATTAACATGACTTGCACAGTTCATTAAATTATAACAAAATGAAATTAAACCATATAATTATAATAACAAAGCAATAACATGCTGTTATTGTCCAGTGTTACGCGCACCGAATTCTTCCTTCCTGAAAATAGACTAAAGGTGTGTAGTTATAAACAAACTCCTTCCCTCTGAGCAAAGTTTCTCTCTTACAATATGCCGAATAATTAAAACAGAAATAGGATGTAAACAGTAAAACGAAGTATTTTTCTTCACCTTTGTTAACGAAAGAATTTTTTTCTTTTCAATTTTCTTTCTCTTTTCCAAGAAGATATATGTTAAAAGTTAAATATATATATAAGTTATAAAAAAGATATAAGTTAAAAAATATGTAAATCAAAATTATAATTTAAACTAGCGATAATCCCTTAATTATTTTTATTTTTTATATGTAATAGAGTATGCTTTTTATGGAATGTTATAACGCAGTTCTAAAAGCCCAGTTGCCTTTACCAGGAACGGAAGGCTTTATGAGCACTGTCGAGCACTCATTAATCATTGGTGAGTATACATCAATTCGTTAATGTGTACTAGCCCAACAGATGGAAATGTTTGTTTTTAGAGAAAGCTCTGGGGTTTTCTAAATTTGTGTAATATAAGAGCATTAGAAATGCAAAAACAACAGAAAAAACTATAATTTCAGTAATACTATTGTAAAATTTATGATTTGAAAATATAAGTTATAATAAGGAAAATTAGTTATGAAATTCTGAAATTTGTCGTTATTATTTAAAATAAGTAATATGTGTATAAAATTTTTATAAATGTGATATTTTGTGCAAAGTTTTGAAATGTTTTCCTTGAAAAAATATGATTACAAGGACTCATGCATGAACCTTTGGACTGAAAATTTTCATAGGACTTTAAAATATTATCAAAATTTATATTTTTCAATTATTTAAACAAGTATTTTTGACAAAATTTAATTATTTGTATTTTCCAAATTATTTCTGTTCATTTGCTAATGCTTTAACTCTTTATCTCTTAAAAAGGCTTTTCTGCCACCAAGCTTTCTTCTTTTGAAAGGGCGATATGTAAGATAAAAAATATGCATATCAGCTTTATAGTTTAACTAGCTTTTAGCCGCGGCTTCACTCGCGTTGATGTCCTTAAATATATTTCAGAGACTATTGAAAAAAAAATAAAATAATTTGATTTTTTTTCTTATTGCCTGACCCGGGTAATCAGGATAAAATTGTAGTTCCTATTACTTACTTTTGAAGTTAAAAATACACTCCGAGTAAAATTTCAGTAAATACTGCTCTTCTTCATTGAGATAAAAAGAAATCCATATTGATGTCGCTAACAAGCTATTCTGCATAATTTTTAAAATCCGATTTGGATATATCAAACATTGCAATCTTATGTTTTTTTTTTTTTGGTTTTACTAAAAAAATCCTAAAATAAATTATAATTTAAAAAACTGAAAAACATGCTTTATTTTAATATATCTCCCTACAAAAATAAATAATTTTCATTACAAAATTTCAAAAAGCTTAAAGTATTAGCAAAACGTTAACAACATTAATTCTTTTTCAGAAGATCACGAAAAAGAGTATTATTCTAGAATGCTTCTGTATGCTATATTATAGAGATGGCCAAATTTCAAGAGGATGGGGGCCGCATGATAGATTTTATGAACGTTCGAGAGCCGTAATTCCAATTTTATATCGTTTCAAAAATAACGAGACAGGTTTTGAATATAAAGAAACTTTTGAAGAAAATTAATGTATATGTGATTAACATGATTACATATAAATATGAATAAATACATTTTTTATCTAGTGTTTTGCGTTCAGAAAATTTAAGTCCCAAGAAAATAAAAATTTGTAACTCTTGTACTGAGCAATTGAACGTTTTTTCTTCAGGTAGAGAAACCAAATATTTTAGTCTGATTTCCTTTATAGCTCTCCGTTTATACTCATTGTTGTTTTATCTTAATAGAAGTAAAAGTAATCGCGAGCATATTCATTGGTCTACAATCACATGAAAAATGTCATTTGAGTAAATTGCAAATCATTATTTAAAAGAAAACTAAGTAATTTTTTTAAATAATTCATGAGCAGTCTTTTAGAAAATGTAAATTAAATGATACACGTCAGCGTCCACTGCACGGAAACTATTATTCGAGAAAAAATATTTATTTAAAAATAAGCTATTAACTTGTTTAGGCTTTTCATTAAAAATTAATTTTGATTTTCCACGCAATTAACATAAGCACCAAAATACTAAGATCATTCGAATTTTTGGAACCTAAAAAATTGTTAAAGAAGTTTTTCGCAAAACTTCGGAATAACTATTTTTACTGATGCCCAGTATATAAGAATTCACCAAAAAAAAATATGATTAAAATTTCAGTGGTATTTGAAAAATCAGTATCTCTCATGACGGCCCTGACTGATACAGTATTTCACGTGGCATCCAACGGAATCTGGCAGAATTTTTTATGAATCTGTAAAGTGCGCATCATTGAAAATTCTCGAAACTATCTCCCGAACTGTCTTATAATTTTGAAAGAGATAACAAAATTCATGCTCATCATTGGAAATTCTCGAAACCATCTCTTAAATTGTTACGATAATTTTAGACGTACATAAGTCATTTCTTAATAAATCTAGCAGTTCATGCCGAGCTATATAAACACTTCGTCGAGCACATATTCCATTTGTCTACTAGCCGAACTCTTCAAACTAGCTATTTGATTTTGAGCTTTTTTTCAAATACACGGCAAATGAAAATTAATGTTACAGGAAGAAAACACAACTGCCACTTCTATAATGAATTTATTTCACAAATGTAGATATAATATGAACGCGTAACTCTTCATATTTCTATGGACATGCACAGATGTTCGATGTGGAGGCCCTTTCGCAACACGGCAGACATCTGCACAATAGTTAAGTTCCAAAGCTCTCGCCAAATAGGTGTACGGATCCATCATATTCTAAATGTTGGACTCATAAAAGCGGTCAAATGACTTACGTCTCAGCTTGAATTTCTGAGTAAAATAACTCAGAAAAAAGTTTAAAATAAATTATTGTCAGCCGCACAGTTACATAGTACAACTTTCCATTGGGAAGTCCATCGTTAATTTCATTAAAGTCATTCCATCCTTAATTTTTATGGATGATAATGCACGGCCACATCGGACTCTTGCTGTTGAGGAGCTACTGGAAAGTGAAGATATCCTTCGAATGGATTGGCCAGCGTACTCCCCAGATTTAAATCCCATAGAACATGTGTAGGATGCTTTGGGGAGACGCATTGCAGCACACTTACATCCTCCGGAGAACACTCAACAGCTCAAACAGATGCTGATTGAGGAATGGGCACTCCTACCGCAAGAAATGTTGCACCAGCTAGTTCTGAGTATGCGGAGAAGGTGCGAAGCAACCATTGCAGTGAGGGGAGGGCATATCCCATATTAAGGAACATTGTTGTTCTTCCTCTTGGATAGAAAACCATGAGTCACGACACTATGCGTTCAATGAAGCTTCTTTTTGTTTGATTCCATACCATATGCATTGTATTCCTTTTTCAGCTCCGATGCTTTCGTCATCCTGTACGTACATAATATTCTCCTTCATTTCTGCATTTGATGTCTCTCAATTGATTTCTCGTGGAGTTATGGCAAAAAACACTGCTGTTGCTTAAGTTTTGCACACCAGTGTAGAAAGAAAGCAGAAATTTACTTCCCCTGCTTTAAACTATATCTAGTTACTTTATTTGATAAACTCTTTTTAACGGGACATTAATTTTATTTTTTTTTTTAAATCTGAGATACTTGTCATTAAATATTTCTAAGCGATTTTACTGTACTGGGGTTTCTTTTATTTGTGCCATTCAGTACAGCAGTTTAAAAAGTTTTAAAATATTAGAAATTCTTGAAAAACTATTCTAAAGATATTTTTAATGTCAGAACTTGCATTTTGAAAACTGCAGTTTAAAGTTTAATACTTCATAAGGGATAAATGAATGAAAATAATACCTAACTGATGCCAGCTGACAGACTAAATCTTTACTATTAAAAAAATTAAAAGTAAACACAAAAAAAACGAACTTCAATTTTGAAATTTCTAGAGAGCATTGCAATCTATAATCTGCTGCAAAATTTCGTTTTTAAGATTAAATTTTGTTTTAAATGCAGAATTAAGTGCACGGAAAAATAATTATAAATTTTGCGTTGTTTAAATTACAGGATGTTAGAAATAAATTTTTTATGACACTTTGCGAGGAAATAAAGTGATTTTTTAAAGAATTGATTTCGTTACACTGATACGCAGCGCGATGTGATATGGAAGACAGAAAATTTAGTTTTGTCGATTGGAAACAAATTAATATCTTTATGTAGCACACAAAAAGCGATAAATGAAAATAATAGTATTTCTTTCAAGGTGTTGAAAAGAAATAATTTTAAACTTTTACAGTCTTTTTTTGAAGGGGAGGACACGAAGGACTTCTTTAGTCAGAAGGGTTCTGCTGAAATCAATGAGAATACTTCTAACCGAAGATTCTAACTACATTCATTTAATCTTAATTTAAAACGAAAGGCATGATTTCATACAGTATACTAATACAATAGCAAAACTGTAGCTTTCGTTCCTGCAATATCGCCGGGAAAAAAATCTGCAGATTATTTATTGTACATTGATGTGAAACAACAAGAAGATTCAACAATGGTATTATTATTCGAAGTCAAGAGCTAGTAAAACAAATCGTTTTATTCTCATGCATTCGTTTTTGGCCGAAATACTTTGCTCTGTATATGTACATTGTCCGTTCTTTCGTAATTTTACATTAGGGTATTACTTCTACATGCTAATTATTCTTCAATAATAAGTGCAAGCAAACGTAAGCAAGGGCAGAAATTAAGGGTTATCTGCCCCAACCTCCAGACGAAAGTCACGAGTTTATATAAAAAAATAAGTGCTGGCAATGTCCTTGAAATTTTGAGCCGCCTGGGGCTGCGTTGGTCTCCTAGTGTTTTCGCTTTTAAATGGATGGTGCGCAAAAATTCAAAAGAAAAGTAAGGGTTAACAACTTCTGTTTTGGGCTTGCTGTCTCGGATTTGTTTCCTTTCGTCCCTGCAACCGATGGCGCTGGACAGGATCTGTCTTATACTTATAACTCTTTTTCTTTTGATCATGAGGGTCAAGCTGTATAACCTTGAACGTATTTCATTGGCTACAGATTAGGAAAAGACAGTTTGTTTATGAAAAAAATTTCATACCTGTTCTCCACCCTTCTTCTGCACAATTAACCCCCAGTAATACAGTCGGTGTGTTCTTAAAAAAAGCCGTGTTGCGCAACACAGATATATAGTGCATGCCACCATTTGAGCATATGCAGAATATAAAGTTGATGATATGTGTTCACAAATGGTTATTAATAGGAATACTCAGCGATTATTAACAAATTATTAACAGCACGGTTATTAGTATTATGCACATATAAAGTGATTATACAGATTTCTGTAAAAGACCGTTAAAGTTTATATTTTGCTCGTAAATATTAGCATTTATCATACTGAGGATGCCTAAAAAATGTTTGTAAACACTTCCATTCAGCTTTTCATTATTTTACGTCTATAAAAAATAATATCTTAGTTCAATATTATCTGAAGAGGAATACAATGTGCGTTTCCTTTTTAGGCAAATTAAAAATAGCTTTCTTGTTCAACCTTTTACAATACAAATAGCAAGCTTGTGTTTTAAATTTATAGCAGTATGAATAAAATTTAATTTCACCGTTTTATTTTCATTTCAATAAACATTTATTGAGCATTTAAGCAATAAAAGTATTTTTAAATTAGGCAAAGAAATCAAGTTTAGTACAGATTTCAATTAAAACTGTGTCGATATCCAGGGCGATCAAAGACTTATCTCTCTACTTGAATTTTTTTCCCATTTATTCAAAGAGTAATACATTTTTCAAATATATTTGCAATTTTCTGTTCATGTAGATTTACACTCCAAAATGAAATACTGAAAAAGACATTAGACCTTTTAAACTTGAAATTCATTCTGAATCGATTTTTAATTTAGCAGATAAAACTTAATTATATGAGTTGGCAAAAAAAAGAGATAATATTTTAATTTAATTTAAAAAACGAAATTCTTGTATTAATTTTCACATATTTTAATTATAATGTTTTAGTAAACCTTTTTTTTTTTAGGTATTAGACTATAACATAAAAGTTTTAAATTGTAAGTCTTTATATATCTACATATAAAAGCTGCTAAATTTTTATATATATGTATGAAATTGGCTGTCATTTTTTACTTGAGAAAATGCCTCATTCACGGATTTATGATGAGGATATTAAACCCAAGTTCCATAACGTCATTTCCGCTTACCAAAACATTTTGCCGAACTTGTAAAAATTTAGTACGTTAAACCCTCTTAAAAACGCTATAGGTACGTCTTTTTATATAACAACAATTTTAAAACCTTCCTCATGAAGACACTAAAAGACAAAATTTCGTAACGTCACTTCCATCATTTTACTTTCGATTAACCCTTTGATGGTCATCAGCAGGCTCAGCTCGCATTTCCAGTTACTAATAGCAGTGAGCTCAAAAAAAACCCTCTCGCATTACAAATTTACGCCTGATATATATTGCGCTATATTTGGAAAGGAAGAATTGTTTAATCTCGACACCGCCGAAGGATTAAGATCACAAAAGAAATCACATGCCAGAGGAACACAAAAAAAAATCACACATTACTTCTAAATGCTATCTTATTTACTTAAATAATTTTGCGGGAGTATGGGTTCGTTATGGATTGAATGCGCACAGAATGAATGATAGCTTGGTAAAATTTATTTTACCAAAAGAAACACTTTACAGTTCTGGAACTTTTCACAAAAGTACTCGTACGGCTCTTCTCAGTATCATAGATATAATCAGGAGCAGTGGTGGCTCGTAATAAGCACTGTGGAACTGCAGCACCCCCTGTTTCCACTTATTACTATTTTTAATATTTAATATAAAGAGCCATTTTTTTCTTTAATTCTTTCTTTATACTTCTACAATATATAATCCTTAAACTTAATGTCAGTAGTCATCATCCAGTTTATGAAAAAGTTACGAAAGTTTTTGTATGGAACTGCGCTTCACAGTTGGTGTTTGGCTGTTCTGCGCATGCGCGCACAGAAACCAACACTGGAGCCAGGGAAATAAAAGAGCACTGTCGCTCTTGCAGTGCCGAAATTCTGGAAACGTGATTATTCTTACTCCGCGCGTGTGGTATTTGGCTGTTCTGCGCATGCCCTCTTAAACAGCGTATGCGGCTGAGAGGGAGAAGAGCACTGTCGCTTTTGCAGTGCCGAATCTGGAGTGTCGTTTGGAGCTGGTTCTTTTTTTTTACTCCGCGTAAGCTGTGTTTAAAAATCATACACCATATTCTTGGTTAGATTATTTTTCAGCTATTCTATTTGATTCATTTTTTTTCCGATTCTTTTATTTTACAGACAGGAAACTTTAACCATGTCCTTGCATCCTCAAGTAATAAATTTGAACTTCAAGACTTTCGTTTTCACAGCTGTCTCTCCATGAGAAAATTACAATTAAGAAAAGAGGTCGTTCAGCACCTGATATTCTAATATGTCAGCCAGGCATAAGCAACAAGAAGAAATATATTCGTAGTTTCAATTCTAAATGGTACCAATGGAAAAATTGGCTTTGCGAAGTAAAAAATGCTCTGTTTTGTTTCCCGTGCTTGCTATTTTGAGGTGATATAACGTGAACAAAAGATGGTTTCAGAAATATAAACAAAATGGAAGAAAAAACTGAAAAGCATGAGAAGCCAAAGAAGTATGTTGGTAATGTAGTTTCAATGTCGCTTTTAGAAACCGTTAGTATTAAAGAGAAACTTAGTGAGGGATACAGACTTCCAGTCAATGAGCATAACATAAAAGTTAAAAAGAACTGTGAAATTTTGTGCAAAATAATAGACTGCATTTTCTTTTGCGAAAACTTTGAAACTCCCTTACGTGGACATGATGAAAAAGACGATTCAGTAAATCCAGGGGTATTTAGAGGATTAGTAAATTTTGCCTCTAAATTAGATTCAGATTTGAAGAATCACTTAGAAACCAGTGCAGTCTTCAAAGATGTTTCTAAGACCATTCACAACCAGATACTTGACTGTCTATTTCAAATATACCATGAGGAGATAAGGACGGAAATTAGGAAAGTTTGTAGCTTTAATGGCTGATAACACAACAGATGTTTCGAAACACACTTTGATGGTCCTTGTTCTACGGTATGTATTGAATGGGGAAATATTTGAGCGTTTCTGGGGATTCTTTATTCCAGAAAATCAAACTGCAGATGGCATGTCAAAATGTATTTTAGAACAATTGGACATAATCCTTCAAGGAAATGAACAAAAGTTGATATTTCAGACATTTGATAGTGCGAATGTCATGAAAGGCAAAACAACTGCAGTTCAAGCAAAAATAAAAGCAATTTATACTAATGCACATTTCATTCATTGTTATGTACATCAACTTAATTTTATAATGAGAAATGCAGAAAGTATTTCAAGAAACGGAAAAGTAATTTTTTCTAACATTCTGGTTATTCCAACATTCTTTTCAAGATCACCGCGACGTGTGTCCATTCTAAGGAAGCACATGGCCGTTAGCATTCCACGTCCTTCTTCTACAAGGTGGAACTTCAACATACGGACCATAAACACATTTCATGAAAATTTGAAACCTTTAAAAAATTGCCTTGCTGAAATTCAGTCTACATCAAATGCAGATTAAACTATTGCAGAGGCAACAGGAATTTAAAAATATATAAATGATGATAATTTCAAGTTTTCGTTAGAGCTTTTTTATCAGATTATGCCTCATGTTGAAATAATATATAACCAAATGCAATCCAGAGAAATTAGTGTGTTTAAAGTTAATGAATATATAGCAAATTTCAAAACTGCTATTTTAGAATTAAGAAACTCAAAGTAGTGTGAGAATTCTTCAAAGACACTGATGGCAGAAGCTAAGGAAATATGTGACTTTATATGTATTCATATAATGGAAAGATATTCTTCCACTAAACACTTAGCAGTTACTAAATTGTTCAACAAGAAATGCTTCGCTAGTTTTAGGAAGCAACATCCTGCAGAATAAATAGTACTGACCACTGAAGCATATCCGATGATTTACAAAGAAAAGCTTGAAACTGAACTAAAAGTATTCTATTGTAGGTCTGATATTCATGAATACTGCAAATTAATTGAGTTACTGAAATTTATCTTAGAAAATAATCTAGATGATGTTTTCAGTGAAATTACGAAACTGATAAAAATTCTCTTGACAGTTCCCATGACTACATCAGAGACTCTGCTTTTTAACATTGAAAAGAATAAAAACTTTTCTAAGAAGCACTATGAATTCGGAAAAACTAAATGCGTTTGCAATGCTTTCAATATAGAAACATTTCCTCAGTTGTCATCTAGAGATCAAGGAGAAAATTATTGATCTGGTGAATGAAGAATGGATTTCATTTTTAAGTGAATTGGTAAAGATTGAACTGTAACAATTTAGGTTAAAGTAATTAACAAATGTTTAATTTTTCTTTTGTAAAATTGCATGGAAGTTTCAAAATAAATTTTCTTTTTATACATGTTTGTTTCCCTTTACACAGGTTTAAAACAAAGGTTAAAATTTTTTGGAACAGCACCCCCACTAAATTTAGCTACGAGCCGCCACTGATCAGGAGATACACTTCAAACTGCTAAGAACGTTAAACATAACGCAATGCAAAACGCATCTAAAGAGCGAAGCTCACACGGAGATATTTCGGTACTCCGAAGTTGACTCTGAACTGAAAAACTGAGAAATTGATGTTCTGTCCTGTCTGATATAGTTTTCTCCCGGCCTACAAAAAATCTCTACTACCTTCTACTTCTCGAAATACCTGTAAGGCATATGAGCGCCAGACATGGTTACAGTTACATGTAAGGATCAATTTCATTCATTCAATTACAATATGAATTTTAGTTATGCAGAAACTGGACCAAAATGTCACCAAATGGTCGACAAGTTTGGCGACTTTGGGCGATTTCTCCCCAAAGTTGGAGACGAAAATTAGTCTCTAAAAACCTTCGTTAGTTTGGCGATATCTCGCCAATTTAGCGAGATAGCCATCTACTCAGTGTTAAATAGACTTGTTCCTATATTTATCTTTTCGGCAGAAATTCGTCTCTTTTAAGCATTTCATGTTACATTATACAAAAGATACTACAGTTTCACGTATGGTTTCGATCAAATTATTTACATATTACAAAACATATTACGTAACAATATCATTTTAACGTTCGTTTAGAAAATATTAATGAGTATAATTTTAATTAATAGGAACGCTTCCTAAACTACTTTAAAATGGAAAATAAATTAATTCTGGGGGGGGGATTCGTACTTGAGGTTCCATTATCCACTTTAAATTCAGAGATACTTATTTGTATTTACGAAAATGTATATCTGTTAAATCTTTAATGTAATGAAATAAATAACTTATATTTCTGTAATATTGATAAAATGTTTAACTAAACCAATGTGGTGTCCAGTGGTGGCTCGTAGCTAAAATTAGTGGGGGTGCTGTTCCAAAAAATTTTAACCTTTGTTTTAAACCTGTGTAAAGGGAAACAAACATATATAAAAAGAAAATTTATTTTGAAATTTCCATGAAATTTTGCGAAAGAAAAATTAAACATTTGTTAATTACTTTAACTTAAATTGTTACAGTTCAATCTTTACCTATTCACTTAAAAATGAAATCCATTCTTCATTCACCAGATCAATAATTTTCTCCTTGATCTCTAGATGACAACTGAGGAAATGTTTCTATATTGAAAGCATTGCAAACGCATTTAGTTTTTCCGAATTCATAGTGCTTCTTAGAAAAGTTTTTATTCTTTTCAATGTTAAAAAGCAGAGTCTCTGATGTAGTCATGGGAACTGACAAGAGAATTTTTATCAGTTTTGTAATTTCACTGAAAACATCATTTAGATTATTTTCTAAGATAAATTTCAGTAACTCAATTAATTTGCAGTATTCATGAATATCAGACCTACAATAGAATACTTTTAGTTCAGTTTCAAGCTTTTCTTTGTAAATCATCGGATATGCTTCAGTGGTCAGTACTATTTATTCTGCAGGATGTTGCTTCCTAAAACTAGCGAAGCATTTCTTGTTGAACAATTTAGTAACTGCTAAGTGTTTAGTGGAAGAATATCTTTCCATTATATGAATACATATAAAGTCACATATTTCCTTAGCTTCTGCCATCAGTGTCTTTGAAGAATTCTCACACTACTTTGAGTTTCTTAATTCTAAAATAGCAGTTTTGAAATTTGCTATATATTCATTATCTTTAAACACACTAATTTCTCTGGATTGCATTTGGTTATATATTATTTCAACATGAGGCATAATCTGATAAAAAAGCTCTAACGAAAACTTGAAATTATCATCATTTAGATATTTAGAAATTCCTGTTGCCTCTGCAATAGTTTAATCTGCATTTGATGTTGAATGAATTTCAGCACGGCAATTTTTTAAAGGTTGCAAATTTTCATGAACTGTGTTTATGGTCCGTATATTGAAGTTCCACCTTGTAGAGGAAGGACGTGGAATGCTAACGACCATATGCTTCCTTAGAATGGACACACGTTGCGGTGATCTTGAAAAGAATGTTGGAATAGCCAGAATGTTAGAAAAACTTACTTTTCCTTTTCTTGAAATACTTGCTGCATTTCTCATTATAAAATTAAGTTAATGTACATAACAGTGAATGAAATGTGCATTAGTATAAATTGCTTTTATTTCTGCTTGAACTCCAGCTTTTTTGCCTTTCATGACATTTGCACTATCAAATGTCTGAGATATCAACTTTTGTTCATTTCCTTGAAGGATTATGTCCAATTGTTCTAAAATATATTTTGACACGCCATCTGCAGTTTGATTTTCTGGGATAAAGAATCCCCCAAAACACTCAAATATTTCCCCATTCAATACATACCGTAGAACAAGGACCATCTAAGTGTGTTTTGAAACATCTGTTGTGTTATCAGCCATTAGAGCTACAAGCTTTCCTAATTTCCGTCCTTATCTCCTCATGGTATATTTGAAATAGACAGTCAAGTATCTCGCTGTGAATGGTCTTAGAAACACCTTTGAAGACTGCACTGGTTTCTAAGTGATTCTTCAAATCTGAATCTAATTTAGAGGCAAAATTTACTAATCCTCTAAATACCCCTGGATTTACTGAATTGTCTTTTTCATCATGTCCACGTAAGGGAGTTTCAAAGTTTTCGCAAAAGAAAATGCAGTCGTAAAATTTCGTAATATTTTTGGTTTGGATTGCTTATCTACTACTTTTTAAATTCCATCAACCATGGCGGGTTTGCGCTTAGAAAAAGCTCTTTTCAGAAGACTAAAAGCATAATAGTTCATAGGTGAATTAACAGCGGACTCTGTAGAAATACGTTACAAAGGTATATATGCAATACCTGTATCAGTCGTCATTTTTGAAGGAATGCAGTGGTACTTTTCAGAGTATGACTTGTTGCTTTGTCTTGATGAAGTTTCACTCTTTGAAAGCCATTAGAGTAAAAAAATGGAATTTCTTATCTAAATATCGGACATAAAACTTTCTCTTGATAGTACGTTAAACAGATTTTAACATTTTTTTCTTCCATTGTCTTATTTTTAATTTCCCATTGTAAGAGAATCCCATGGCAGTCATAAACCCCTTACTGAAACCTTCATTGCACTGACAGGAGCACCGTATGTGCAGTTTTTTTTCCTCTTCGTTTTCGATAATAAATAGACTTTTTATTCCAGTCATTTAGGTAAAAACCTATGCTTCATCAAGTTTCACAAGGTATTTTCATTTATCTCCTGCTAAATGGTTTTCATACAGGAGTCTTCAAATTGCTCTGCTTTGAACTATGAACATGAAGTTTTTTATCTTTCTCTGTGAAGCCGGAAGATTCCAGATTCCAAAGCTTTGTTATAAAACCGTCTTCAATTTAAGTTTAAATTTTGCTCAAGTTCATATTGATGGGATTCCCTTTCACTACTTGAAATTATTGATTACTGAACTACAGAAGTTGGGATTTTTGTAATTTTTACTTTTAGGACAACGGAGTTTAAATAACTTTGAAAGAAAAACCTCAGTAAATGCATTCTAAACACTGATGTCACACAGATAAACATTTTATCTCATACCTAACATTCTCTCCATTTATCATCAAACTCATGAGACGATGGTAACGGGTTTAGGAGAAAATGAATATTTCCTGATGGTTTTATAACAGTCTTACGATATTCTGTTTTTATTGCTTAATAAACATTCCGTACGAATTAAGTAAACAAAGTATAATCTATACTGTAAAACTTCAATTAACTATACTCACAGGACCGTAAACAAACAAAGAATCCAAACAACTGGATTTGTCCTTTTTTAATTGTGTTTGTGTGTATGCGTATATTTACTAAAATACCTGTAATACATGTGGGGGTAGGGGGATATTTTTTCCTTCATTGTATTTGATTTCAACAACGATTATACAGTTGGAAAGAATAAAATATTGTTTTTCGGTTAAAAAATGCAAAACTTATTTGTTTGGATGCATCTGAATATGAAATTACATTTTATCTGTCAAAGTACAAGCTGCTTTACTACTGAATTACCGTGGCGCTGAAATTAATTTTTATTTGCACAGGCAGTAAAACTAAATATATAAACTTATTTACTCCAGAGTGAAGAGACGCGAGCATAGCATCATCCTGATGCTTTGTTTGTTTCCAAAAAAAGCCTTTTTTTTGGCTAATCAGTGATTCTCGGAATAAATAAAGCATACATTTATATGAAATAAGCAGTTAATTTTCTGTTAGTGTTTAGAAGCCACGTGTTTTCCAAATAATATGTGATCGCATATTACTAAATTAAATTAAGGATATGGCTTTTTACAGGCTTGTAATAAATTATTTAATATTATAAGTCGATAAATATGCTACACACATTCTTCCACATTGATTTAATAATTCTAAAACACATATATTATAGTATTTTACTTTTTTTTATTACTTCTTATGAAAAAAAATTTAATATGTAAATAAACAGCGAATGTTTTTTAAATAGCTTCGAAAGAAGAATAAACTATCCAGATAATAGGAGTTCTGCTGCACACCCATGACTCGGGTGCCTGAGGACATTTTTGGAGCAAACTGTCAATCATGTGTGATCCTAGCAGGATGCAAAGGGTTAAAATATTGTAAGACCTTGCATACCGTTGGGGGAAAAAGATAAATTTCTCAGTATCTCTTTGAAAGTCAGTGGCGCTAATAAGAAGGAAAGTCTCATGGTGGTCGCACGGCAATACACGGTTCTATGTCACGATTTACAAAGCGCCTTTCAATTAGAATTTACGAATGCTTAACGGCAACAGCATATGTTGGATTTATGACCAATCACTTGAACAATTGTGATTTTCAAGCTAGTGATTGATAGTGAAGATTGCCCGCCTTTGCAATTCTATGATTATACACTACGAACAAACTGCTTCCATTACGGGCATGAAAGTATAAATTGAATTTTTTGTACAAGATAAATTACATAGTAATTGAGGGAGATGAGGTTTAAGCCAAGATATGAATGCAGCTGCAGATATAAATTTATATTTCTGAAACAAGTAATTATCTGGAGTTACATGCCATTAACCAAGTTTTAGGGCTTTTCTTACAATTATTGCATGCAAGAATGTGGTTTCGCATTTCATCTGTAGTTTAAAATAACATAAATAATAAAATACACATACAATTAATATATATATATATATATACGATATTTAAATTTAAATTTTAAAAAATTTAAATTATATTATCCTGGAAATTAAAGAAACATTTTAACTGCAAATTTAGATTAAGAAAGCAATGTGTAGCTCATAAAAGCATATTTAACTAGTTATTAATCATTTTGAATTAGTTAAAGTTGACTTTAAAAAAATTAAAAACTTTTAAATCATGAAAATCCGTAATTGAAATCTAGATGAAGCCAAAGAATCATACAAACTACAAAATCAACTGATAGCGAAGGATTTTCAGATATGAAAGACGTCAAAGAATTAAATCGAGAATGTCGATAGAGAAATGCTAAATGAAAAATTGAATGATCTAATAACACCAGTCGACAGAGAATGCATGGATGGTGAAGACGATAAAGGAGCCTTTAAGTTGTAAGAAGTTGAACGCACTCACAAGAACTTCTTCATTTTGCACTGGAGATTACCTCAAATAAAGTTAGAACAGGGCATTTTATGAGAAGCATTGCAAACGTCTGCACTGTTTTCTACGAAACTTCTAAAGAGATCGCAATGAGTAAAAATCGCAGCTTTAAAAAAAAATAACTGTATTATGTACTCACTTATTAAGCACTAATAAAAGTCCTTTCAATTAATATTTATCTGTTTTTCCTTTTGAATTACAAAAATGTTTAAGTTTATTTAAATTATATATACCTTCTTAATCTGAAGTATACATTTGTAAGTTACTTTGAGTTAATTAACCAATTATTAGAATTTGAGCCTTTACTATAACTTCTTTCCGTATTCCTCACCGGAATGAAAATTAGCTCTTTTCGTATATTTAAGCTGAGGGTTTTGAATGTTTAGATTAGAGATTCTGGCAGCGGTGTCTTGCTATCACTTACTATCGCCATTTATGTCTAAGCTATATTCCGGCTTTAGCATCTTGCTAACCGGCGTTTAAAATGCCCGCCATTAAATGTCTAAACCAGGTTACGTAGATTATTCTGTGTTGTAATCTCAGACTATGTTACCTTCATTTGAATTTGAATTGAACTTTCTGTTACGTTAATTTAAATACCCACAAGTCGTGGAATTTCGTGTATCTCACAAGCAAAGCTTTCCGTTCATTTAAGACTTAAATAAAAAAATCTAATATGGACACCGCGTGATTTTATTGTACGGGCTATTAAATTATAGACTTTTTTTGCGCACTGCATTTAAACTTATTTCCTCGAATTATTCTAATTTAATTTACCGATCCGTCAAAGCAAGTTGAAAATGACATCAAAAATTGCAAATTTTTAAATTAAATATCCCCGTCAATTTTTTTCGTACAGCAGTCAAACTTTTTATGATCTTACTTTTTCATAATGAGTACACAATTTTCCCAAGTATAGGAACTGGCAAATCATTTTAAAATTCGATTTCGTTATTTGTCGAAATTTAATTCCTTTTTAAATTTGACATTGCCAAAACACGAATATTTTCGTCATTTGAAACATTTTTGCAGATGGAAGTTTATGACTTGGACCAATGATTGCGAAAATTAAGGCCGGGTAAAGAATTTTAGACTGGTCAGGACTTTTAGTCGGGTCAGGGGATGTACAAATATATATATATATATACACATGAGAAAGAGAGTGTGTGTGTAAGATAGAAAATATGTAACTCTGAATTATTCTTTAAATTAGAAATAGCCCCTTAATTCCTCTTTTTAATTTGCGTATTTACCCCTTTTTATTCTAAAAATAGCAATAACTAATTTGAAACTGCGTCATAACTCCATCATCCATCATCATCACACTCATCCTTCTGCATTGCGTACAGTTCTTAACGAATCATATTAAAGAAAACTTTCACTATAAATACCACTGCAATCCAACTACGCTCTTTCCTTCGCCCTTCTTTCCTGCTTCTTAGCTTCCATGCGCCGCTAAGGTCGCTTTTCGTCCATTGTTTGAAGATGAGCTAAGTTTTAAAATTGTAGGTTGCATATTGCACCCATAATTCTCAGTGGAGCAAATATTGTGTCTCCAAAAGTCCTTTATCCAGTAACAAAATTATGTTGAATTCAGCCATGTCTCTCTGCAAGTCTATCATTCCACCTATGCCGTAAACATGTACAAGTTATATCTACGCTACCATTGCCAGTCCATTTCAACTATCACCGACATATATATAATTGAAACAAAAAAATTAAGGTGCAAAACTAGATGTTATAGTAGTCCCACAAACAAAATTTCAACGGTAATCGTTTTTGAGTTACGCGACGTTCATACGTAAGTACGTACGTACAGATGTCACGAAAAAGTCCCTTTCAAATCCATTTTACAATACGCTTTGGAAAAAGGAATCTATTCTCTCCTTTCGTACAGACGTTTCTCAAGAAAAATCATCCAGACTCGGGAACAGTTGAAATAGATATTTCTATTGAAATAATAAACCCGAAATTTTTCGCGGTTGCAATACTTCCTTTGTTTTTAACAAGGAGGAAAAAAGATTATTTCAACCTTTCTTTGGACTTTGGGTCAGACTAAGCGATAACTCGCTTTAAAGAAGCAGGACGCAGTAGATCAACACATACTCCCATACATACGGTTTTGCTCTACGGTCAATCTATGAATGTCGTAACCCCTGCGTTTGGCATGGGTTTTTGAGTTTATTCATGTTAGAAAAATGAACCTTACTATTTATGATTATTTTTCCATTGCTATAAATATAATAATTGCTTAGAGAGCAGATTCTACTGTTAAACATGGCAGTTATTTTGAAAGAGAGAGAATAAAACCGCAATTTTTCTGCTCTAAGACGCAGCATTTTCGGAAAAAAATGTCGCAGAAAACCGAGCTGCGCTTAACGTTTACGATAACATCTGTATTTTTTGGGACAGCGCGTCAACATTATCTCGTAAAATGAACACGTTTCTCTTAAAATGTCGCAACCACGAAAGGAAGCGAAAGGTCAAGCAGTATCTGATTCGGTAACTCTTGACCCATGTATATTTCTAAAGGTATCACGCAATCGCGAAATAGATGTCTTACAGTAATAATAATTGATTGTATTTCAGCTTTCCAAATTCTCGTGAAGAAATTCTGTAATTTCTAATAATCCACCACCCCTACTCAACATTCAAAAGAGCTACCCTATTTTTGCTACCCTATACCCAATCTAGTCTTGCACGTACCACACGTGTATTTAACTCCACGTGGATCTACGTGCTTCATAAATAAACACCATTTCGCTGATCAGCATCCCAATCAAACAGGTTTAGGAACCCCGCAGTTCTGGAGGCCCTGAGCTTAGATGGGAGACCTAAGATTATTCGCTTCAAAACCTAACTTTTCAATGAGCATTACTTGCTTTCTACATTATTTAATTCAGATATCGATACAAATACAGACTTATCCCAAGATATTAATTGTTATTCATTGTATTTGCTTTTTCCGTTCATTTCGTCTTATAAAATTTTACATTAGTAAAAAATCGTGTTTCAGTTATTGCATACCGGATGTTAATTTAATCGCCAAAAATAACCATAAAATAATGTGTTCTGGCTTGTACGTAATCTTTGTCTGATTTAGTATGTAAAGAGAAAAATCCAAATTTTCAACTTTACTTAAAAACAGTAATACTGAAATGTATGCCTTTTCGCAATAGAATTAAAATTACATTTTCATATATATTTAAACATTAGAATAAGATAAAAATGTAGCACGGTAAATAAAGAAGAAGGAAATGCGGAAAATTTTCATACATGTTGAAATTCAAATCAGAAACACTTTTATTAGAAGTAATTAAAAGACAATGGTGCATTCATAAATGTTAAAACTAATTCTATAGCCAATTGGGAAGGATAGGAAGAATTTATAGGATATACAGGACAGGAAGACGTGGACCTCACTAGCAGTACAAGTATAGTTTCTTTGCGCTAACAGTAGAACGTCGCCCAAATTTGGATGAAGAGTAGCCCAGGAGACGGATCCGAACATTTTCCTACCACCAAACGCCTTGAGACTTCTCCAGTATTTTGTACTACCGTTTTCCTGTATTTTGAGTGTCCCATTGCCACACAAACATTTTACACTTACAAATATTCATGTTTTCTCCGAGATTCGATACCAAACCCCGCAATACAGAAGCCGCCATTGCTACATATCGATCAAGAAGGCATACCCAAATGTACAAACACTTTTTTTTACTGAAATACATACTTCCTCATTTTAAGCGTTGAAAAAGGTGAATTAAGTCTTGATCTGTATTTATGGAGCTGTTCCGACAGAGTGCCAGGTTTAGCAGGTTTCCTGAGCGAAATCCAGGTTATTTTCGAATCGGTGGTTTTATGCTTGATGTTGAGGATGCAGTCAGAGGCCAGAACCTTTTGGAACCTTCGCTTTTCGTTTCCTTTTCCTTGACTTGGTAAAATGGTAGCATCAGTAATTAGCGTCATTATCTTTAGTTGTTGATTCAGTGGGCAGTTAATCCTTAGTAGGAATTAGGTTCCCAAAGGGAAATTCACGATCCTCGGCGCCCAGGATGAACAGATGTTCCTCCACTTTGTATTTTTAAAGTTTATCAGGAGAACCTGAGTTCATAACACTGATTTGTGCTTTTAGAAAGAAATTTCAGCAGTGGATGGCTATCTGATAGATTTTCACCATCGAACATGACTCTGCGTGCATGAGTTAAGCTAGGCTAAGCTAAGCTAGACTATTTGAATATGACAAAGCTAGACAGCTAATTTCCTAAGAGGGGGGATTCCTCCGTGAACTTTCTGAGAGAAACTAACTCGTATTCATGTTACATAGAGGGAAAATCACTGAAATCAACATGCAACCAGCCTGTTTGTCTGGGATCGAACCTGAACCATGAGCGAAATCAATAGACAAGTATTCGTGATGCACCGTAGCGATGGAGTACGTTTTGAATTTAGCTTACTCTATTTTTTTCCATTCATCTACTTTCTTCTAAGGACGTGACTTCTAAAACCTCATTTTCTTAATATTATTCTTTTATACATAGCATTTGTTATATTCTCCTCCCCTATATTTATATATGTACACTGCTGGCCACCCAAACTGCAACACCAAGAAAGACAAGAAATATCAAAACAAAATTTATTTAGTAGATAACATGTTGACCAAGTATCAAAAGATTAAATTCTGTGAAGTGTGGTTCCTTCCAGAATCAGTAGCCAGAGTAGCCGCCATTGTTGGAGATCACCGCTGCCACACGCCTCGGCATTGATTCAAAGAGACTTTGGATGTGTTCTTGTGGTACAACAAAGCAAGCAGCTTCCACACTTTGCCAAAGTTGATCTGGTTTGGCAGCTTGGGATGTAATCTGGGTCAATCGTTCAGCAACCATGGACCACATGTTTTCTATCGGCGAAAGATCCGCAGAGCGAGCCGGCCAGGGAAGCAATTCATTCTGGCGACTGACGAAAAACCCTTGGACAATGCGTGCCACGTGTGGTCGTGCATTATCCTGTTGAAATATGGCTGTGGGCAAGCCCTGAAAGTAAGGAAGGACAACTGGCTCCAACACCTCGGAGATGTAGCGGTGGCTGTTTAAAGTACCAGCAACACGTACTAGAGGAGTGCGAGAGTGATATCCAATACCGCCCCATACCATAATATCCGGTGCAGAACCAGTGTGGCGGTGCATAAGGCAGCTGTTCAGCACCCTCTCTTTACGGTGTCTCCAGACTCGAATCCGACCATTGTGGTGTTGCAGACAGAAGCGTGACTCGTCAGTAAAGATAATTTCATTCCATTCTGCCGTCCACATCCATCTGTCATCGCACCATTGGCGACGGAGACGTCTGTGGTTATGCGTCAAAGGTAGACGAAGCAATGGACGTTTTGCGGACAGACTACTCTGCTGTAAACGGCGTCGAATGGTACGCGCAGACACTGGATGATGCGTTATAGACTGAATGTGCTGTACTATGGTTCGTGATGTGACTGAGCGATTCGTTACTGCCATGCGCACAGTGCTCCTATCATCACGTGAAGTGGTGCACTGAGGTGGATGCGATCGAACATGTCGGTGCGTCGTACCCTCCTGCATCCAAAGGTCACATATCCGCATTACAGTTGTTTGGTTTCGTCCAATACGACTACCGATTTTCTTGAAAGATAATCCACACTCTCGGTAGGCCACTATCCTTCCTCTATCGAACTCGGATACTTGATCAAACGATGATCGCTGTTTGCTACGAGGCATAATTCACCGTTTTTTT
>KK116850.1:112810-156278 GCA_000611955.2 Stegodyphus mimosarum | reverse complement strand
AAGAAAAACACAATTGCCGAACTTGAAATCGTCGAAAACTAAAAGCCTTAAATAGCGCCTTGAAGTGGCGCCACAGGCGCGCGTGATGTGCGTCTGCGCTGAAATTCTAATCATTTGCATATCTCACCTCCGCTAATGCATGTTGTAAATTTCATGTTATTTGCATGCTTCTTTCAGGGTGCTGCATTTACGGTGGCCAGCAGTGTAGATATATATATATATATATATAAATACACACAATAGACGCACCGGCTGAGATTTCATATTTTGGGATGTATTTCTTTTTACACACCTTTTCCGTGTTATATTTTTATTTCCTTAGGGTATTTATCCGTAAATTTTAAAACAAAGAAAAAAATATAAATATAAATATAAATTTTTCCAAAAAGTTATTAACTGCGCAATTTGACATGCTATTCATTAGCCATTTTAGCGATCACGTTTCATTAAGTTTCGATGAAACAGGGTTGGGAAAAATGGCAACAGAAGCAAATATTATGTTTTTAAAATAACTTTAAATTTCTCATCTCATTTTATATTTTCTCACATTATAACAATAATCCTTCAGTCTCTTTTAAAACAAAAATGATTTTAAAAATGTTAATTAAGCAGTTTTCGAGGGATTTTTTTAATGCGGTGCAAATACGAAGCAAATCGAAGACATTATTGTCTTAAGCGAAAGTATTGAGGCACATATTAAAGATTTAAATGAAGTTTTTGCATTATTAAGAGATGCATGCCTAAAAATAAATGTTAGTAAGTGTAAATTCGCGGCAGAAGAACTCAAATATTTAGGATATAAGATTTCAAAACGGGAAATTGAAACGAAGGACTCTAAAGCAATCGCAATAAGAATTATACACCGCCCAACACGGCGAAAAACTTTCTTCTTTCTTAGGCATGTATTAGTATTATAGAACATTTATAAAAGACTTTAAACAGATAGCCGAACCGCTGTTACAATTGAAAAGAAAAAAAGCCGGATTTTCGAGGACAGCTGAGGCTAACACCGCGTTTGAGAGACTAAAAACTGCGTTAATTCAAGCTCTGGTTTTAAAATTTCCGGAGGGGGACGAAAATTTCGAAATTTCGACTGATGCCTCGTATTTTGCTATAAATGCGGTTTTAGCCCAGAATAAGCAGCCCGTGGCGTATTTTTCAAAAACTTTAAACCAAACACAGCGCAACTACAAGGTAACGGAATGAGAAACTTTGGCCGTACTTTTGGCGGTGTAAGAGTTTAGAGTTTATTTCAGTAAGGCACCGATAGTCGTGTATTCAGATCACGCTGCCGTGGGTCGACTATACTCCGGCAAAAATTTATCGCCACGGTTGACAAGATGGGCATTAAAATTGCAAAAATTTAGTTTTATAATAAAACGCACACCGGGAAAGAAGAATAGTGTAGCAGACGCTTTATCCTGTATAAAATTAGCCGGAGAAGGAAAAGAAATAAAATGTGCTATATTAACATAAAAAATATTAGATTCCCGGGAAACAATTATTTCCGAATTATAAGTTGATCCAGAGTATATACATATTTATGCATACTTGCAAGACCCGGATAGTTTAGAATATTCGGATATAGTAGCCATAAGGAGCAGAGCAGCAAATAATGAAATTGTCGATAAATTATTATTTTTTCATTATTTTATTCTAAAACAACAAATGAGAATAGTGAAATCAGGCTTGTCATTCCAGCCGGGTTGCGACTTAGTATTTTAGAGGAATTACAGGATGCTGCGACGGCCGGACATCTGGGAATTCGGAAAAACGGTGCAAAGAGTACGCGAGGCGCTTTTTTTCTCTCAACTTCAAACAGGAGTAACGGAGTATGTCAGGTCCTGCCATACATGCCAGTTAGTTAACGATGTAAATTATAGCCCTGCCGAGTTTCTAAATAGTATAAGAGCTACCTTTCCAAATGAAACAATTGGGATAGACTTATTGGGCCCGTTTCAAAAAAGCGAAAGTAATAGAAATAGATATTTATTAGTTATTGTCGATCATTTCTCAAAGTGGGTAGAAATAGTCCCCCTTAAAAGAGCCTCAACAAAAATTGTAGCCGATTCGTTTCTAAATAAATACACTCTAAAATATGGTGCACCACTTAGAGTAATACCGATAACGGCCCCCAATTTACCAAATTTTCGAGGAGCTATGTGCAATGCTTATCCTCCACCACCTTAAGATGGTCTCTTACAGACCATATTCTAATATCACCGAGCGCGTGAACAGCAACATAGTTAAAATCGTGCGGAGTTATGTAAAAACGTATCACGACCCTGAGATGACTGTGTAAATGAACTGGCGTATGCCCTCAGAACGGCCAAGCATGATACACGGGAAAGACGCCTTGTGAATTATTTTTGGGGAGGAAAATAATTACTCTATTAGACAGACTGTTCTTTGTCCAGAAAACGGACACAGCATTTAAACTAAAGAATATTCAGAAGTTAATTAATGAGGCTATTAAGAATTCAGACGTAGCAAGAGAAAAGCAGGAACTTTACTATAACAAGAAAAGAAGAGACTTTAATTTTAAAATAGGAGATAAAGTACTTAGAAGGAAGCATACGTTGTCTTGCGCCCCGTTAGAGAAAGTGTCAAAATTTTACCCCAGATTTGAGGGACCCTACGTGATAGAACGTATTTGTGATTCAGTTTTATATTTAAAAGGAAGTAAAGAAGGTAAAATTACTGCCAATGCGGATCAAGTTAAAAATATTATGATCGTAATGACATGGTTATTTTAAAATATATTTTACAGGAAGTATCAAACACAGAGGAAGGGCCATCAACATAAAGAATGATTCTGCCTGGAAAGAAAAGGGAGAGATCCAAAGTCAGGGAGCCGGAAGGGAAAAAACGTCGACTTGATGAGCCAAGACGTATGAAACGGAAGTTGGAAGTTGGAAACGGAAGTTGGAAGAAAAGAACAAGTCTGTGAGTAAAGGAGAGGAAACTAAACCCTGCACAAGGTTCTTCCAACGGTCGAATGGAGAGGAAAAGGCAACTAAAACATCGGAAGTTACGAAGTCAACCACGAAGAAACGAAGGCAAGGAGAAGATAGCAAAGCAAGTCCTACAGAGGAAACGCCGTTTAGAAGAGGAGCCTGTGAGGAAAAAGAAATTCCTGAGGAGCCGAGGGGATCCCAACTGTAACCAAGCAAGAAACGGCAGAAGAAAGCAGCGTGAGACAGAGGTTTGAAGAGGAAACTGTCGGCGACGGAGTGCAATGGAAGTAGCCAGCGCAACAGAGAATCCGAGTTAGACAGCTGAACCAAGTCTTTTCCTGGAAGGAATTCGTAAACAAGAGGATGACGGAATATGCCAAGCAAAAGATAAGTCAAAATTATTCTATTTGAAATTATTTTAAAACTACTACGAAGTTGCTTCAAAACATTTAGTTCAGCTTTGCCTCCGGAAGAGGCCAATGTTTACTTAATTAAGCAAGAAGCTTACAATTTTATGTTCAGCAAGAAGTTTTTCTGTTGTTCTATGAAGCAAGAAACTTTAGCAATCTCGGCGGATTTAGAACGAAATGTTATCTTTGGTCTTATAGACTGTTGTAGGTGTAATTTAAAGAAACGAACTTCGTTACTGAAACTTTTAAAAATTTGTTGCATGTAATTAATGTGAGATTATTTTCAGCTGAGTAATGTAAGAAATTATTTATGTAAGAATGTTTCATTTCTTAAATACTTAAAGTATTTTGCATGCTTGAAATATGTGCTTTGAATGAGAGAGTCGTTCAAGTTATTTGTGACGTGTACAAAAAGGAAAAAAAAATAATTGAAAATGAATGTAAAAAGCGTTAAGGCTTTCCAGTCCGTACTCTATACTAATCTTCACTAGAGTTAGCACCTCAGGTTGAGATTTGATTGTAAGGTGTCTCTCTAGGTCTAGTGAGTCTAATTCTAACAAGTAGACGTGGGTTAGTCGGTAGAAGTATGCTCATTTTACATAAAGTAAACTCGCATTTTCAGAACAAAATGCTGGAGAGCAAGGAGGAATCTTAATATGGGTAGAAAGACTGAATTGAGCAAATGTATCCCCATGTAGAAAAAGTGTGAACTGTTTAAAATCTTAAAAGTAATGGCATTGTAAATTACGCGAAAAACGTTCTAAACTAGTTTCCTTCCAGATACCTGGAAGGAGACCAGACCAGAAAGTTCAAAAGAAGAATTATATATTGCGTGTCAGCTTAGCATCTGTAAAATCTTAAATTTAGGCAAAGATGCAGTTTAAAATTGTGAAGGTAGACTCTCATTTAGGTTTAGAATTTAAATATCTTATCCAGCTGTTAAAGCCTTGCTATGCGATAGTTAAATTCTGGCGAGGGAAGATGTAAGGTTTCCCTTATTTTGAATAACAAATTTATTTTTTAAGTTTGATACCTTTCCTGAGCATCTCAACTTCCCCTTGTATTTTCTCGCCAGGATGTAAATTTAAAGTTAAGTGAAGTGTGTATTTAAACGGGTAAAACTATGAGTTTATTCAGAGCGTGTTTTCGATAGCCAGCGCACGTTTCGTCGCTATCTTGGTGTTACGCCAATAAGCCTTTTGGCCATTTTGGATCATCGTCACGCCTGTTAGATTTTCGAGAGTCAACTTGTTAGGTGTAAATTAACGTGCTAATCCATCACTATTCTATTTTAGATTCGACTTGAAATATATTCTACATTTAAGTTCCCACTGCAAGTTGACAGTGTTTTGTAACGTACGAAAGTTGTGCCTTTCTGTCAAACTTTGATTTAATAAAATGATACTTTTCACCCTTCTTCTCTGCTGGTATTTATTCACGTCTGTGCGAGAATTCGCCAGGTTCATTGTAGGATCTAGAAGTAGTTTATGTGGAGTAAAAGAGACAGATCTTACATGATAGCAATTAACATATATGGAAATTCAAGCTCGAATTTATGTTAACTAAGAGGATTTACGGAGTCATATTACTACAGAACCTCAAACCCAGTAACAGCAAAGTACTAGATTAAAGAAACATAGAAAGTCTGGAACAACTGTAGGACTTTTATTGTAGGATAACCAATTAGGACATACTCGAAAGTGTACGACTGCGAAAAGGACATGGAATACGCTTAAACAATACCTTGAAAAGACAATACTATCCCGCAAAGTTGGACTTCTGAAAAAGTGTAATTTGCAGTACAGCGCTAAAGAGCAAATAAGCGATCATCTAATGAAAAACGAGGTTATTGTTAATTGACTGTTAGAGCTAAGTGGGATAATTTCGTGCACCCTGTTGGATTATAACTGATAGCATGTCCAACTAGCATTTGGAAAATCCGTGTTTCGAATTCCGGCAAGGCCATAGCTGAATTTTTATGTTTTTCGCTTCAAGAAACTTATTGTCTCTATAACATAACAAGAAAAGTCTTAAAATCAGCTAACGGCTTAAAACAACATCTCGTTCTAAGTAAAAAACGGCTATTAAAGAAAAGTCTTTGCTCTAATTGAAATCAGTTCAATCAGGTAGTTTACTATAATAATAATAGTAATAATATCGTATTACTGCTTGCATCGGATTATTTACGATAAACGTGTATCGATATACATCAAGTGATAAATCGTGTGAAGAATGTCTTTTAAAAAAAAAGATCACGTTTCACTTCATTTGTTTTTCAGTCACAAAAAGAGAGAAAAGATAAAAAGATATATGAATGGTGATCATTTCTTGACCTGCACAGTACGTTTTCTAGTATTATTAATTCATGACACGTATACCTCTTGGTAACAATAAAATTCATCAGCGATTTTGTAGTTTAAGAATCTGCTAAGAAAAAAGCGAGTTCTCAGATTACCTCATCAAATTCCTAACATTCATTTCTTAATTTTCTTTCTATACAGTGAAATCTCATTTCAGAGATTTAATTCGCTCTTAAAGGACATTGGTCATACAAAAGGTCCGTAAATTGAAACTATGTGCTCTATAAAGATTTTTAAAAAATGATAAACACAATTATAAACATATAAAATATACAAAACCTTTTTGTGGAATAAACCGTATAAGTGGACAGTGACTAGGAAGAGATGTTATTGTTTGAATGATGAGTCCCTTTCCATAAAAAACATCGAGTCATTACCTGGATAGTTTTTTTAGAAAGTTCTCTGCGAAGGTATTTGTGCCTTTAAAGGCCAAGTAGCCCTCCCGTGCTTTTCCATAATCAAATAAACCAAACATTTTTCAGATTTAATGAAACTGTAATTGCTTAACACATTAAGTGATTTAAAAACAACGAACGCACTTAAATGTTAAGTTATTGGCATAACATGAGTCAGTTTGTACTACTCTAGACAAACAGAATCTTCTTTTTGAATTGACTGTTGTAGCGCATTAAAGCTATGAACCACGCTACATCAACACATGTGGCTAAGCATCGTTTCTTTTAGTATTTAACTCATTAGCAGTTTCTTTGTAACAAACAAATGCGTTTTCTATAAGTTTCTGTGTCTTAACACACTATTGTTCTTTATCCTATAAACCAAAGGAGACTTTCCATTTAATTCTATCTGAACAATCTGTATTGGCTTTTATCTACCGATATCAATTGGAAGGCTAACAACTGTAGCTGAAAATAAAGTTGGGCTTCTTGGATTACAGCAAAGCAAACAAGGGCTATCTGCCTAAGAGAAAGGATGCCTGCAAGAAGAACTTAAAAGGAAATTGGCTCGTATTCAAGTTAAACATGAGGAAAACCACAAGATCTATCATCCAGTATTCGAACCCGCGTCGAAGTACCAGTGTTTAGCTTCTTAGCTCTCGGCCGGTAGCAAATGATAGTGTTTGAATCGCTGAAAATGTTTCTGATAAAATAAAATCCCCATTAATTATCGTTAATTCTCTACAGCCAGTTTTACTTGCCGTTATCATTCTTTTCCATTTCGTGAAACACTCAATAGTAGGATAGGCTCCTCTAAGTTTTCCATTATTAGCCCTTTAATCATCATTATTAGTGCAATCAAGTTCCCTAATCATTAATGTAATGGTAAAAGAAATTTTTTAAAATGACCTTATAGGCGTAATCACAGCATAATCGGTTGCATATCACTTAACAGTAAGCTGCTGTATTTATTTGCAGGAAACCTTTAATAGAAAATTACATATAAATTAAAGATTGGAATAACCTCTATAGTTATTGCCCTACCGAAAAATTTCTTTCAGAAGATGATTTTCTATCTATTAGTCTGATTTAATTTGTTGATTAATGTCACAAACTTGTATGCAGTTTTTGTGTGTTTCTGGATAGTAATCAAAGATTAACTTTTGTGTCAAAGAAATGAAAATAATAACAATAATTAACAAAGATGATTTTTTTCCTTGTTGAAAAACCGGCCAAACAGATCGAATTTCTGGAGAATTAAAAATTTTAGATTCTTCATTTGAAATTTCGAACTAAAAAAGGAAGCTTAACGAGTCTCTTATTTTAGCCAAAAAAATAAAACTCTTCTATTAAAAGTAAGACACTTTGGCATAAAATTAAAATTTTCATTCATAATTAAAATTTCATTCATGTACATGTATTGAAAATTAAAATTTTCATGTTCTGAAATCAGTTTTCTTATCAATAAGATGTCGAGAATGGTTTGAATGGTCTTGTGTTTTGAATATGGTCTTGTGTATATGAAGAATGGTCTTGTGTATATGTATGAATCGAAGAATGGTCTTGCGTATATGAATGGTTTTGTGTATGAAGTACTTGTCTTGAAGATAGGTCTTGTATATGAAGTACTCCTCTTATTTAACTATAAAATTATTCTTGCAATAAATGAGTTAAAGCATAATTATCAGACTCAAAATACACTGTACAGCATTAAAAAGGAAGAGAATCACCAAGGAGGAGTTATCTGAATGGGATGAAATTCGATAGATGGGATGTACAATGCGATAAAAGAAAAAAAAAGGGACAGTTCTAAATCTCCCGTTCTACTGGTCCGACTGACGAAATTCAACTTGCGTTTTTCATGTCTCGAAAGCGCAACTTAGGATATGTATTAGATTTATATATAGCATTGTTCTGATATAAGTATTTTGACACAAAATTGGATTTTTTCTGAAATGATATGCCAGTTGTTTTCCATAGTTCAATTTTACAACTTAAATTATGCTAAACTGCCAAGTTTTGTAAAAATCGCCCGAGCAGTCTTTAAAAAATTAGCTCAAAATTTGAGCTTCTCAATATTAATTGATTAATTGAATTTGATATAGATTTATTAATCCTCTTTTTTTTTATTAAACTTACTTGATTCCTTCTTCCAGAATTCGAAATTTAGGCTCATTCCATATAAAATTCGCCCATATTTTATGATTTATTTTTAAATTTTGTATTTTTAAATAATTTTTTATAAATTTTTCGAAATATATTTTGAATTATAACCTATAAAATTTTTACCATCATCTTAAAGTATATCTTAAGCATACCAGCAAAAATTAGAGTTTCTCATTCAAAGTTTTCTAGGATATACGTGAATTTACATACTACCGCGTTTTGAAATTTGGCATATTTGTTATAAGCGATAATAACGCCAAATGTGGTTTACTCACTTTGTTAAAATTATTGGAAATAATGAACGATGATATCTTTTCCGCTCGTTTACAATGAAAGAAATTAAAGGAAAATAGGTTGCTATAAATTAAGAAGTTCGCCAAGTGTATTATTCTTGGCGCAAACTGAAACAAATGCGCCAAGATAAATTTTTAATTTCTCCGCTAATTTCGTATCAAATTTTACAAAATTTATTATTTAGGCATAATTTGAATCTTAGAAATCGGAATGTGGAAAAAATTGGCATGTCATTTCAGAAAAAGTCCGATTTTGTGTCAAAATACATATATTAGAACAATGCTATATATAAATTTAATACATATACAGAGCAAGTAAATCGCGATTTTGAGACATAAAAAACGCAATTTGAATTTCGTCAATCGGCCCAATAGAACCGGAGATATAGAACTGCCCCCTCTTTTTTGACGCAGTATACATGTATTAAAAACGAAACGCTGACATTAGGATAGAAATTGAATATTTTATTCAGAAAATACAGTTGCAAGAGGAAAAAAAATAATAATGCGTTGGTCCACCTCTGACCCTGATGCAGGCCGCTGTCCGGCTGGGCATTGACTTGTAAAGTTGGTGCATGTTCTTGTGCGAAACTGCTTGTCATACACTTCCATTTGGGGAGTTAGATCGGCGTAATTCACGTACAGCTCAACGGAACCCAAATGTGCTCTACTGCGTAGAGATCTGACGATTGCATCGACCAGGGAACTGGTCACGAAGCACTAAGACAAGCAATAGAACGGGCTGGTGTGTGCATTATCCTGTTGAAATGCAAGCCCCAGGATCCGTGAAAGGAAGGGTGACACTATGGAGTGTAGAATCTTCTCGAATACCGCCGCTTGTAAGGGTATCACAGATGACAACAAAAAAGGGTTCGGCTGTCTAAGAAAATAGCACTTCGTACCATAACTTCTGGTTGTCTGTGTGGCGGATGATAGGTATCCCATTATTGTCACCAAATATGTCTTATCTGGTCATTGGGGCTTAGTTAGAAGCTGGACTTGACGCTGAAAATAATTCTACTCCAGCCATGAGACCCCAAGCAGAATACTCCTGGCATCACTGTAAACGTGCCTGGCGGTGAGAACCGGTAAGATGAAGTCAGCGCTATGTCCTCCGTAATCTAAGCCCCGTTCGCTGAGTCGCCTATCAGTGGTCATTGCGGTACTGATATTCCGGTTCCACGTCGGATCGTTGATAAAGACGCATCAGAGGCTGTAACTGCTGATCGGATGATCGCTCTGTAGTCCTAGACCAGCAACTATTTTCTTGCCGTTCTGTATGGTTCACTCGTTCCTGCCAACATCAAATGCTAGCATCGCTCTGAGCCAAATGTCTAGCGATCATGCGATTTGATTACCCTGCTCCCTTCAATTCAATTGCACGTATGGCGAAATGTTGACGAACGCATCTGCAAGGCATTGTTACAATCCACGTAAGTCGATGTAAGCACATTCGAATGGAGTTTATGCCTGAAAGTTGGAATGTTATCTGTTTTATACACTATCTATTCGCATAAACTGCCTCCAGAACATGATATTGCAAAATCGTAGAGAGAACCTACATTCCTGCATACTATTTCTCGACATAGCACCCGCATACTCCCCGCTATGGTGGCTGGCGCTGAAATCTAGACAAAAGGAACTAAAGTGTTCACGAAATCTATAAAATTTAATCGAAAGCTATCTAGAGAATAGGCACGTCACTTACAAACGAGAAGGAGTAAACATCACAAGAACATACGACAAAAGTGCACCTCAAGGGTCGAATATAGGACTCCTCTGATGGAATATCACTGCGGACACAGCAGTGAAACTAGACTTCGAAGATACTGCTAAACTCCAGGCCTACACGAACGACTGTATAGTCATTATCACGAGAGGCAACAGGACAGCGATAAAAAGAAAAACCGAAAAGGCTCTCAAAATTCTTAATAACTGTAACAAATGCTTATAAACTCAGAGTCGGCACAGAAAAACTCAGTTTATACTGTTCCTTAAAGGACACAAATTGAATGCAATCCCCGACTCATCAAATGGCATGGTGTCCCGTTACGACAGCAGAACACAATGAAATACATGGACTTCGTAGTAGGTAAAAAGTTGACATGGGTCCTGCCCTTGACAGAAATCAGAAAGAGAACCATATAAGTCATCAACAAACTACATCGTATTGTCAGCACAAAATGGAACCTCAGGGATAGGGTTCTCAAAATCAGAGATATTTAGTCAATTCTACAACCAATGGAGAATTTTAGCGATCCTATCACAGATTAACAAAAGCAGCCTTATTATTGAGGCCGAAGTTTAACGTAACAGGTACGAGCCTCGCCAAAACACAGCTGTAAATTCCACCCAACCTGTTATCGTTCAAACTCTTTGTAAATAGTAATTAACATTAGAATCAGTTCCTACTAACATTTTTGCATTCTCTTAAATAAATAAGAAAGGACAGAGGTAGAAAATATATAGTCTTATCGGTCGGTCGGGGAATCTTCCAGTCGAAAAAAAGAAATAACTAAGAGAAAAGCGGCCAAATTACTAGTGTAACCGCTGAGAGGATATCCAAACTTTAAAGTGTCCATATTCTTAGTAGCGGAGCAAGTAAGTCACTTACACCATACGGATTCCTCCCGACAGTCGTTTATTGTACTGGCTCGGGTTTGTACTTTGGCAATCTCGACACGGGAGATAAGAACACGAGTCTAGCGATTCCAGGGCCGCCGTGGGTGGACAGTCATGTGCCTAAAAACGTTTGTAATGAGTAGCCCAAATAATCACTCGTCGTAAATGCCCAGTGCGGGGTTGGCCACGCAGTACTGGTGCGAGCATTTAGACGACTTCTCAGATCTTCAGCCTTATGAGAGTCGCGCCCCATGGTGATTTCTGGTCGCCCGCAGTGATGACCCCGGTTGAGCAGTTCAGCCATTGGTTAGAGAGACTTTTAGAATCTGTCATCTGTAAATGTAGGACGAGCGGCAACAAAGTGAATGCAATTAACTTTCAATGGTGGTATATAAGCATTAGGCAGATGACAGATCCTGCCTCCATATTATCCAGACAGATCCTGACTAATATGAAGGTCTTAAGTTGGGGTCAAGCTTGTTGTGCGTCTACCTATGTTCGCGACACCAGCTTTAACTAAAGTACCATGCGGATGCTCCGTTGCAATACGTTCGAGTTCCAGCTAGTTAATCAATAGCAGCCAAAAGTTAATCATTTGCATAATTCTCTCGTATTCTATTGTTATACATGAAATTTCTCCCCATTAGGGTAATTCCTTCTTAGTGCGTCGCTTATTTTGTTACACAGTGTATTAGGGAATGAATAAATAGGATATTTAGATATTATTCTGTCAACCCCGAAAGTATCATCCAAGCAGTGAGATTTAACGGCAATTATGAATAAGTGTAATCACCACACACTCAAAATATGTCTATATCTTCACAAGTAATAGGCGGTAATACATCATATATTTAAGAAAGTAATAAGTACAATATATGTATTTAATAATCATATATTTAAGTAAGTAATAATACTTCAGAAGTAATAAATCATATATTGGCTACATCAGGCTTTTTTCCCCGTGATGCAATACTATTACTACCTACTCATTGATCGGAACATGACAGCGCGGTACATAATGCAATTTCGTCACTGGTTATGCAGGATACAGCCCTACTGCATTAACTATACAGCTTCATCCCAGTTTTTAGCTCGTCAGAAGCAGAGTGGTTAAACCGATGAACGTTGATAGTTCCGACCGGGTTTGGTTCCAAGCGAACGGACTGGCAACAAGGACATTTTCATGGTTTTCCCGATGTGTAACTCGTATACAAGTCAGTTTTCCTAAGAAAGTCCTCCAGAAAGGCATCCTTCCCCTTAGGCAGATAGCTTTAATATGCGTCGCGTAATCAACTCACCGAAACTGATTATCCTAGTTTTGTCCAGACGAGCGGACTGGTCGCAAGGGCCCTTTTTGTGGTTTTCCATATGCATAACATGGATACGCGTAGGTTTCCCTTAGGAAAGGTCCATCAGCGGCTGAGCGGTAGCTAAACACTGATAGATCTATTTATATAAAACTATAAAATTTTTTGCTGGCTACATGCGCATTTTTGTGGTTTTCCCCGTGTGTAACGCGTATATGACCCAGTTTCTCTTAGAAAGTCATTCACGAAGGCATCTCTCCTCGTAGGCAGATAGTCGCCGAGGCTTTGCCGTAATCGCATATACTAAACTAAATCATCCCAATTTTGAAGGAGAACATCCCAGAGAGGAGCTGGATCCGAGGGTCTTCCATCCCTACCACCAAATTATCCATTAAACCCACTCTGTTTGTTTTTCATTCCTTTAGCTAGTGCTTATTCTGAATTATTTCATGTTTCTTAACGAAGATGTGGAGATAATTGCTTTTATTAGCAAAGGTACTCCGTAAGCCATCGCCTTGGTCCAAATTATCCAACAGAGTTCCAGCTCTAGAATATTTTAAACGCCCCATGCTGCGCAGTTACTATGCTCTTATAAACATCTACGTCATCTTCGAGATACGAGCATGGGTACAATTGATATGGCAGTCAGCATTGCTAACCACTATATTGATCAGGACAGCCAGGGTATGCTGTATGCAGTCCACTGTATGCTGATAGTTTTTTCTTTTTTTTCCCTGGTACGGTTCCTTATGGAAGAATATACTTCTTTCTCGTATCTCTGCAATGGAATTCTCAGCATTTGCGGTAGCAAACCCAGTAGAATCAAATGGAAAAAATATACTGATGTTCTTATTAACATTTCGAAAGAGAATATTTTCAGTTAGTGCTTTTTGTTCACTGTATATAAAGATCCCAAGTTAGTGACAATTGGCAAAATATAAAGTAATTCTTTTATCTTTTATTAAATATAAAATAAAAGATAAAGTCAATCGTTTGTCTTTACCGCAGCTAAATGAATCATTTAAGAAGTTATTTTATGAGAATTTTAGAAGAAACTTTCTAAGATTTATTTTATGCAGTTACAGTCATAAGCAGAACGCATCTCTGATACTCAATAATATGTTGAGTGCAAAATTTCCAAGTCTTCCTCTCTGAGATACTAAAATAAATTGAATTCAAATTTCCTAGTAATACGAGATTGCAATAATAAGTTTCTTTTTAATTTTATTCAAAAGATTATCTTTTTTTTAAACAATCATTTACATTTTAATATTTCGGCATTAAGCTATTTATATAAAAGTCTAAAAACTTTTATAAAACAAGTTCTTTAGATACTATGATGTCTCCCATTCAAATAAATAAATAAATAAATAAAAACACTTTTTTTTTGTAGGCTTTTAACGTTGCACCAGAGATTTTTGTTAAGGTTCATGCTCGCGCTGAGTATAACAGTCTGTTATTGGACTCAGATATGCTACTATAATTTTCTTTATCTCCTTAGCTTTATTAAGCATCGCTTTCTTCGCACTTAGGTCACAGAAAAATCAACAGCAAAATCCCAAAGTATTTAAAAACATATCTTTATAATTCTCTAGTGCTGAGTGCTGCTATACATTTTTTCATATTCACTACATTATTTCTTTAAAAATAATATATAACATCTGATGACAGCGTCCTTTTATCTGAAGGTGATATAGGCAAAAAAATAAGAAGCGAATCTAAAAGCACCTCTGGTTCTAAAAACACAAAAGTAACATAAAAAAATTAAGTAACTAACGATATGGAAACTGATAAGTACATATTCTGAGCATTCGTTCTAATAACAAAATTTATGTACTAAAAACAGTCCGGAATTTGTGCATATGAAAATTAGCAATATACGATTTTTTTTTATGCAGAAATTTACAAGTGTCACAGAATTTATACAGAAGATGCTACAGAATTTTTAACTTTCTTCGTATATAACGAGAGAGTTTTGGAGTTAAACCTTCTGTCTCTTTCTATATATGTAAAGAAAAAGAAAATTCCTCTTGAAATTTCTAAAAATCAACACCTTAATTTTGCGCAGATGCTAGTTTTAAACATTGCCTAGTCTTTTCGTTATATTAGATGAATAAATCTGATGAATTCAGTATTTGAAACATCTTACTTTAATTACTTGATTTTGAAACTTTAAGTAGCTAAAACTATGAAAGAATTTTTTTTCGTTCTTAATTTGCAAATAGGAAAAAGCCATTTTAGGAACAACATTTGATGAGATGGATTAATTAAGTACGATTTATCGATTTAAGTTAATGATTTCGAATTATTTTACTTTGTCATCTGAAGCAAATGCCAGAAAATGGCGCCTAGGAACTATTAAGTTATGTAACTTTTTTTTTTAGTTTTTACAGTGGAGTTTACTTAATTAACCATACCGATAGTATTCTGTAATGAATTTTTACTTAGTATATTAATAAGGTACTTAAAATATAGAGAAATTCTAAACATATATAGTTTAAAAATTAGTATTTACGGGAAAATGTTCACCAGGAGAAAAATATGCCTTTAAAGCAAAGTTACATTTTTGTGTAACGAATAAAGAGTTTCTACAGGTTTAATCGATAAGCAAGATTGATGGCCTCGTATTTAGGCATTTTTTCGAATCTTAAGCCATTTCAAGTGGAAAATTTCCTTCGGAGAAAAAGCTATTATTCTTAAAATTTTGTATAGTAAGGTTTCCGATGCTATTTTCGCAAACAAAATGAATAAATAAATAATTCTTTCACTTAATTCATTACGGAAGTACACTTTTTCCTGTTTCTTTTTTTTTTCACGCTTTATTCACGGGCTTTATTCACCACACCTGATCTTGCCGAAGATAGCTCAAACTTATTTAATGAAACTCAACTTCAGTAAATAGACTGTAATATTAACAATAACGAATTTATTTTAACAAAAACAACATTACTGAATACTAGCACACGCATGTGCTTATAGCTACATATGTAACTTAGCTAAAAGCGAACAACCATATGCTCTTACATCAAGACAATCTGCATACATACTAATCAGCAAAAATGACATAACTTTAGGGTTACACTCAGCCACACTCAACCTTTTTCGTCCGCGGGCCACATTCTCGGAAGTGCTATTTCAAGTGGGCCGCTACGTTATAACAGGCCAAGATAACAATGCGAAAAAACCACACCCATTTGTTTTATCCTAAAAATGTATTTTGATACACAATTGTTAGAAAAGAGTATGTTTCTGACAGCTTAGCTTTTGAAATATGGCCGAACGTATTGTTAATTAAAATTTCAGTTTTTGTAAAAAAAAAAAAATTTTCACTTTATTTCAGGTACCATCTGTAACTCTGCTTTAACCTCTTGACAGTCATTTGTACGCAATTACGTTTTTGTTAAATATCTTGCAAGGCAGATCAGACTAGTGGTTACTGTGAACTGCCACTATGGTTCTTGGCGACATTACAAGGGGAATTATAAATTTTAATTTCTTCCAGTGCTGATAAACGGGGCTTGCACCTAGTACCGGTCAGCTGTTATTGTAATGCAATACAATTAGTATACAAAAATTATATTTTACACATTTCACGGAGTATCATTTTTAATATTGCTTCAAGTAGAAATTCTATTACTATTGAAAAAATAGAACAAAATGAATAGCAGGCACCAAATCATAATATAGCAAATATAACATAAAACACATACATATTCACAACTACTGTATAATTATGATACACACAAGTATTAAAAGTTAGTAAAAATCTTGCTTAGGTAACTTAATACAGCTTTTAACACTCACTTGCTCATATTTCAAAAGTAAATAAATGACAGTGTAGGAGAGTTAGTTTGCTAATATTTGATTTAACTTTTAACTCTCCTACTATGGTTACGTAAATTATATAATTAATGTATTTATTACACAAAGACTAATGACATCGTTGAAATTGTGTACACTTTTTAAATTGTGTACACTTTGGTTCTGTCTCTCTTCTTTATGCACATTAAGCTTCTCTTCGAATGCAAATATTTTATTTGCCATCTGTGAAATTACACTCATATCCATAAATTAAGGATAATTCGGAGTCACGCGGAAATCGAACTCTAAAATAAATACATCACCTGTAAAATCGCTACACATATCTTCAAGAATCATATGCAAATTTCAGGAAGTAACCAGATGACACCGATGGTACGTCACAATGACGAGAGTGTAAGTGATATATAAGGAATACAGGCAAAGAAGTAAAATTGTTCGCAGGCGCTTTATAAGCATTTCAGTGCAATAACCGAATAGTTATGACACAAAGAAAGCATTTGGATGATTTTTTACGTGGTAAAATTATCGGCCTTCTGGAATGTGGGCGTACCCAACTGGAAGTATCAGACGAATTTGGAATTGCCCAGAGTGTCATCTCCAGGCTTTGGCAACGATTCCAAAATGATGGTAATGGGAGTAGACGTTACAGCACAGATCGCCCCAGAGATACAACGCCGAATGAGGACAGGTATTTGGCAGTTACTGCCAAAAGAAACAGGCGGAGCACAGCCTCAGACCTGTCTCGTCAGCTCTCTTCAGCCACTGGTACGACAATTTCAAGGCAGATCGTGTACAGACGCTTAGGGCAGATTGGTCTATATGCTCGTAGACCTGTCAGATGCGTTCCACTTACTGCAACTCACTGTCGCCTGCGGTTAGCCTGGAGTAGAGAACATGCATTGTGGACACCGCAACAGTGGGCTTGTGTGATGTTTTCCGAGGAGTCCAGGTTTAGCTTGCAGTCTGATTCTCGCCGGACTTTCATATGGAGAGCTTCAGGTACCCGTTACCAAAGAAAACATCATTGAACGACACCATTACGGTGGTGCAGGAGTGCTCGTTTGGGGTGGAATTATTCTGGGTTCCAGAACTCACCTGCATGTTCAAATTGGAACCATGACAAGCCAAATCTATCGGGACGTCATTCTGGAACAACATGTACGTTTGTTTCGGGGCGCCATGGGCGCACAATTTGTGTTTATGGATGACAACGCCCGTCCTCACCGTGCAAACATTGTAATCGAATCCTTCAATCGGAGGCTATCGCCCGTATGGACTGGCCAGCATTCTCACCAGACTTGAATCCAGTAGAGCACGTGTGGAACATGCTTGGCCAACGAGTTGCAGCCCGTCAACCTCCTCCTACATGTCTACCGGAACTTTGGAGAGCATTGCTTTTTGAGTGGTGTAATATCCCCCAAGATCAGATCGATAGTTTGATACTCAGCACGCCTAGGCGTTGTACGGACTGTATTGCATCGTCTGGGAGACATACAATGTATTAACAATCATACGAACCATGTAATATTGTTTTTTTGTAAATAGGTTTTTTTGTAATTTGCTCCAGGGAGAAAAAATCGCTAATTTTTTTAATAATATCAAACATATACCATCTTTTTTTTTGCTTTTTTTGCCTTTTGTTTAATAAATAAGCTTTACGAATAAGTCAAATTTGTTTTGCTTCTAACTCTTCTTTTGCCTGATTTTGCATTATCATTAATTTATGGACATGAGTGTGTTTTATTGTCACCTAGTAAATCCAAATTGAGCGAGTTAAGTTTATCTGTAATGTCCCACAGAAATGCTAAAATACACCACCATCCATCATCTTGGAATTCACTGCATATTTTATTGTTTTGCTGTAAATACAGCATAATTTCTTGCAGCAAAGACAAAATTCTTTCCAATAAAGCCAACGAACTGAAGTATGTAAAAGAACATCGCTGTATTGACTGTCCACTTCCTCCAAAAGGCTTTTGAATTTTCTGTGGATCATTTCTCCTGCTCGGATGTAATTCACTGTACTTACTACAGTTTTCATCACAGAGTCTCTTTCAGGACATTTAATGCGCGCAATCAAGTTTTCCTGATGAATAATGCAATGAAATGTTATTAGATTTGTTAAACCATATTTCTTTTTTAACAGAGAAATAAACCCATTTTCCGAGCCTGTCATTAAAGGACAGCCATCGGTGCACACAGAAACTAATTTTCTTATATCTATATTGTTCTGTTCAAAGAAATCGCAAATAATATCAATATAGACTGTGCCTCTGGTTTGACCCTTCATTGGGAGAAAAAAAATCTTCTTGAACTGAGTTGTCTTGAGTGCAATATCTAAGGAAAACTGAACATTGTGATGTTGCTGAAATGTCAGTGCTGGAATCAAGAGCCACGCTAAAGAACTTGCAGTTTTTTAAGTCTTGAACTATGCGATCGCGAATATAGTTTGCTATGTTTTCAATACGTCTAACGCAGGTTGAATCTGAGAGCTGGAGTTTTTTAATTTCTTCAATTACTTGATTTTTGTTGTTGACTTTATCACATAGTACACTGGAAGCAGTTGAAAAACACTCCTTTACTATTTCTGCATCAGTAAATGGTTTCATACTCTTACCAAGTATATAACAAATTTCATATGATGCCTTTGTTATTGCTGCATCTTGTGACATCACCGCCGACATAACGTTTTGTTGTTGCACCAAAGAACTTTTCAAAGCTGCCAGTTTCTCCCGTCTTACCGTGGATCCTCGAGGAAAAGTTTCACTAAACGATCCGTGTTTTGTCGTGTTATATTTCCTTAATATAACACTTTCACTGCAAATTAAACAAGGTGCTGACCCATGTCTATTTTGCACCACAAAATAGTCAATTTCCCACTGATCTTGAAACAGTTTTCTTTCATTGGATATTTTTCGTTTTTTAGAAGCCACTCCTGACATGGTGAATAATTATTTTCTCAGTCTTCACCCTTACTACAAACACAGAAATACAGCACCCGCACGACACAAGCAAAACAAACGTACTGACTCGTTTGCGACCTGGTGACGAGCGAACAAGGGTCCTTTTCCCGGATTTCCGAAATCTCGCAGGTAGCCACAGGCCACTGAGACCCTTGTTCAACATTTAGTAATTAGCAAAAACGCACTCTCTGTATTACGTTTCCTGTCAAAACATTTGACGAAAACCAAAAGCTCGCTACATTTCTGTCGATTTAAAAGACGCGCGTTGATTAAGTACCCAACTTGTGGCACAGCCTGTTGTGAGGTCTAAAGACGTGCAACGGTATTAAGAGTGGGGACAATCGTGCTCGCTCACCAGGTCGCAAACGATATAATTGTTGACGTGTCGCTTTGAACTAGTTCTCATTGTTAATATCGGAAGAAATCTGTAGTTTTCGTGGCTATCACGTCTAGTATTAAAATATTTCCAACCACAAAAAACCGACTAAATTCATTCTAGGCATACTTTTTCATGGCACGCAATTCTTGAGACGGACTGCACAATAAATGACATGCGTTGTGCAGAACGTGCTGCTTAAATTCAGGGCATTGGTTTCGTCGTTATCCTTGTCTGCATCTCGCCCATTTTTATCAGCCAATCATTTGAGATTTTTATTGCGAACATTTATTTGAGATTTATATTTATTTACATTCGTCTGCAATCCAAAGAGAAACAGGAACTTTCAGGTAAATAGCCTTATTTTCTCTAAACTAACTCAAATGTGTATCACTTGAAGTGCCTTGAAATTCATTTCTTTATTATGTTTGTAAGCCTCTGACGTTAAATAATGGTTGGAAGTGCTTTAAATCATATGCTTGTTTTTCTTGTAACTTTTCCGTAGTGACGCTATCCTTATCAGTAGATGCAGTCTATTAGCACTGCCCATCAGGACCCCTTTGAAGAATTTCTCGAGAGAGGAAAAGGGGTCTTGGGCATCGATGAAAGTATAAGGTTACAGTTTTACTGTTTTCGATAGCAATTTTTTTCTTTTTTCAGTTCGCAAATAAAGGAGACAATAGGATTAATCTATATTTCCTTGAATACATCTCTTAGAATTATGAGCATATACTAATAAAATGTGCCTCAATTTGTTAAACTAGTACAAATATATAGTAAATTATGATGGTTAAATAATTAAATAAATATAGTATTTAAATAAAAAAATTAATTAACATTAAAATAAAATAAACTGATTATATTAATTAATTAATTAATTAATTTTTGCTGATATGCTCTCGCATTGTGTATGGATTTAGGATTTTGTCTGATGTTGTTTCAAAAAAAAAATAGTACGAATATGTTTGGAAACCTCAATACTAAATGTTACCTTACTTAATATATACTTTTGTCTGATATTATGTGTCTTTTGTCGTTGTGTCTCAAAGTAAAGGCAAATATATTGCCTTGTTTCCGATGTTAAAAAAAAAATTAAAAATTTTTTTAAATTTTAGTTTCCTGCCGTAGCAAAGGTTAGTTTCTAAACTAGACTTAAACTGTTATGTGACTGGACCTACAAAGTTTTTACCACACACACTCACTACAGACACCTGGAAGACACTATTTATTGTAACAGCTTCCTCCACTTTTCACTACCCTCATGGACACAATCGTATTTTAGGACATTTTTCTTACTTTTTTTCCTTTTCTTTCTATAGGCCCTTTATATTTTTTTCCCTCTCCATTACTTTTAAGCCATTTTTTTTTTAAATTTTTATTTTGTCCCATATTTCTTTTTTTTTTCCTAGCCTCGTACATTTTATACGAAGTTCCTTTTTACTCTCCTCTAAAATACGAAATTGGCCTTTTCGCCCATGTGGACAGAAAGACTTAGCAGGTGCAAAACAAGGCATCTGTCTGGTTTGTGTGTCTGTAAGATCCAGTAAGGAAAAGAAACTAGGGTTTGTTCGATATCCGTACTTGCTTTTCGCATGAATTATTAATCTCCAAAAATAATAATAACTTCATTTTACATTTTCCTTAGTGTTATTGCTCCTAATGTTCATTATCACCTCTGGATTTTCTTCATCCAAATGTTACATAGTGTCTATTTTCATCAATGGATAAAGTAACCAGACCGCAACCAGGATTACTAGCAAATCACAATCACCAACATGACCACAACAAGTCGCCGCCAACCTACAGCACCTAGTTGAGCCTCCCCTAAAGTTCAGTGACATCCATAGATATAGTAATGGTGACATCAAGTCTCTTTTTAAAATCTTCATCCACTATAATTGCAATGGACTCAACGGCCGTCTTACTGCTATGCGAAATAGCTGCCTATTTACCAAAGCGCATGCCATTTTTCTAAGTGAAATTAGGCTGGGAAAGAAAAAAATGTCCCAGCTTTAACAACTTTATTTTCTATCGCAGAGACAGAGTGTTGCGCAGGCGGAGACACCATTCTTGTTCTCCGTGATCTCCCTCAATAGGAAGTCTCCCTAAACCACCTTTTACATGACTCCTGCACGGAAGCTATTGCCGTTAAAATCACCTTTAAAGGAAAACCCCTTCTTTTGATTGAAGACTACAATCCCCCTCAGCAAGCACTCTCTGAAAATTTCTTTTGGTCCCTCAGTCAAAGAACGTCTATGAACAACAACACATTCTTTGCCTCAGTACCTGCCCTTGTGTATTAGCGGAGGTAAGTACCATTTGCATATAAAAAAATATTTTTTCAAATAGTTTTTACTTGAAATGATGTTATTTTGATTTCTTTCCACTGGGAGCTTTGCACTGATTGTGATTTCTTGTTAATGATGACTGATTAAATGTTGGAAGCGAAATGCCGTTAACGAACTTCAAACGGCTATAAAATATTCTTTTTTCCGGAAGTTATAATATTAGATTGCTTTCGCCATAATTATTAATTGTTGAATATATATTAATAAGCAAGTAAAATTAAAATCTCAAAGAAAAAAAGTTTACTTATGTTCATAATATGTAGTAAAGAAGCTTTTACAGTAATAATTTATTCAGATTACCACAATCAATGTGCATCTATTTGTACTTCAGTCTCGCTTCTATTCATTATTAATCTTTAATTTCTATTGTGTTTACCTAATTTGCATATTGTACTCAGTGCATTATGTTTTCAAGTAAGTTTACTGTATAATAGTAAATACATATATAAAGCTCTTCGGCTAGTACCATGAAATACTGCGTGCAAATGTCTTTATTTCAGTTTCTGGTATTGTATAAAATGCAACAGTTTCTAACAAGTATTCATAGCCACAGAGCCACCTTTCTGTTAAGTACATTGTATGCTGATTGTTATATTGTAGTATTCACCATCTTATTTCAGTGTATGTACAGTATTTCATTAAGTGTGTTGTATAACTTGTACTCTATTAGTGTGGGTATAATAGTTAGTTTAATGTTGCATATTGGTAAGTTAAGTGTAATGTATAACAGTAGTCTTGAACCAGACATGCTTGGTTGTAGAACTTTGTAAATATGCATTGAAATGTATTGTTGGATTTAATTTTTTAAATTGACTCAGTGTCCTAGCTCTGCTGCAATATATTATCTTCCTAATTTTCACTATGATTGTTCCCAATGTCTAGTGTCTTTTTAGTTAGCTTTAGCATTACATTTCAGCATCATGTACAGAATTGTCTACTTTTCTGATACATGCATTGTATGTGGTTTTATTTGTATTATCAACTATACCTTGTCAGTGTGTTGTTCAGTATTCTAGTAATGTGTTGCATACTATGTGGAATAATAGTAAGTTTTTAGTTGTCTGATTCATAAGAGTAAGTCAGTGTGGTGCATAACTACAAGCTTGAAAGCAGAATTCCCTGCTGTAGAGCAATGCAATTATCACAAAATACTATGTATATAATTTTGATTGTGATGTTTCTATAAAATGCATAGTTTATAGCCTTATATTTCAGCAAATTCATTTTATGTAGCCAAGCTAAATTTTTTTTATCTCTTCCCATTGTTAGTCTTAAATTTTAATGTGTTTTACCCAAATTGTGTTTCTCAAATAAGTGTGTTGTATTATGGGTGTTTTAATTGACATATTGCCTCAGTGTGTTACTGTTAAGTAGTAACTGCATTGTATGCTGTATTCAAGTAAGTTCGCTGTATAATAGTAAATATATATGTAGAACTCTTTGGCGACTACCATGACATATAAATGCTTTGTTTCAGTATCTAGTATTAAGTACAAATTTTCAACTGTAATGTAACAGTTTCTAACAAGTATTTGTAGCCACAGAGCCATCTTTCCGATTAGCACATTGTATACCGAGTGTTTTATTGTAGTATTTGACGTGTTATATCAGTATATGTACAGAACTCTATGGACTATAACTATAACCAACTGTATGGACTATAACTATAACCAACTCTATGGACTATAACTGTAACCAACTCTATGGACTATAACTATAACCAACTCTATGGACTATCTATAACTCTGGAAAGACTATTAACAAGTATTTGTTTAAGATTATGCACTTTGTTTCAAACTGTAGTACATACAATAAATTCATTCATACATTAAATTTAAAACAATAAATTCATTTCATGTTTCTTGAGAAACTTCTTGCTTCATGCTTCTTGTTTCGCCGGCATTGATAATTTTGTAAGAATTTTTATATTTAATACCTTTGATAGAATTCTGCATTTATATTTTTTCTGTATAATTAAATAATGCAATTGTTTTATAACATTGCTTTTATTTTTATTGCATAATAAACTACTGAAAACTAATATATCTTGTTAGTGGTGTTTTACTTTAATGCAGTATATTTGTTAAAAAGCGAATCGTATTTAATCTAATATCGCAGTTGTTCTTAAGAATACAAAATCATCATTCATTATAGTGTGTTATTTTTATACTGAATACTTGCAATGTAGTGTCAGGTTCATAAGTATTAATTTCTCTTGAATATTTGCTTCTTTAAAATTATGCATAAGTATTCTACAGAGAAAAAATTGTATTATCTTCTGGTTTTCAGGAAATGATAAAATATTTAAACTTTAGAAAAATACAAGAAACACAAAATTTTAATAAAGAATAAAAATATATTAGTTATTAAGCTTATTTTTCTGCATAAATCAATATGTAACACAAGGACATAATAACGTTTTCACAACTGTTGCAAAAAAGTGAAATTCTGCGAACATTTGAGATGTCGTGATACGATATTTTAACTCCATGCTTTCGCAACTGAAATATAACCTGAGAAAGATGCAATAACAACGTGTATGGGACAAAAATCTCATCTGCAAAGACGTAATAAAGACATCTTTGCAACAGTTGCAAAACAGTGGAGTTTCGCGGACATCTGGGTGTCATAGACATATTGCAACATCATTGCGACGTTGCCGTGCTACTTGGGAGATGAAGACATCAGTTGAAATTGTTAGATAGCATTAAGAAGAAACAATGCAAGACTGAAAATCTCACTTGCCTGCCAGAGTATCCATGATGTAATGGTGTGACCCTTTTTCGGCTACTTATAAGATATAGTTGCCTGGGCGAACATCTTTACTGAATCGGTATACGAGGTGTGACACATACACACATAAAAGAAAAAAAACGACACTGGTCCAATAAATCATTGTACTTGCAGAATCAGTTCCCCGTGACATTATCACCTTCAGCATTCACACACTTCTGCATTCAGTGCTGTCATTGCTGGTAACAGTTCTGGAACGAGGTTTTTGGAAGGTCCTTCAGAAGATTCACCGTTTTTGCCTGAACCTCTTCAACTGAGGTGAAGTGGATTCCCTTTAAGCAAGATTTAACCTAAGGAAATAAAAAAAAAAGAGTCTCATGGAGCCAAATCAGGTAAATAAGGAGGATGTCCCATCCATTTTTGCTGGTCAGAAACTACTTTACAGATAGCACCGTGTGAGTGGATGCATTGTCCTAGTGCAACAGCCATCCATCACTCCACAAATGTGGCCTTTTTTCCCTGTTTTTTGACAGTCATTTTAGTACTTCAGTGTAGTAGTGTTGATTAACACTCTGACCACTGGGATCCCACTCAATCATTACAGTTCCATTAATATCGAAGAAGGCAATTAATATTGCCTTGAATTTTGATTTTGACATGCATGCTTTGTCCCTTCACCCTGAAAACCACTTATGCCATTCAAACATACATGAACGAGACAGTTTCCTCTCTATAAGCCTCAGTTATCATTTAAAGTGTTTCCGTTGCTGATTTCTTACATTTCACAAGAAACTTAACGTTGATTTGCTGTTCGGTTTTTACATTAGACATTTTTTCCGGCAGAATGAAGTTACAAATGTTCACTCAATGATGCAGTACTCCCAAATGGTGTGATCGGTTAAGTCGAAACTAGCCAGATGGATAGAGCAGGTGTGTAGGATGACATCACCAAAACAGTTGTTGAACTCCACTCTTTTTTTCAAGCTACACACTTAGTCTCTTTTTTGTGTGTGTGTGTCACACCTCGTATTTGCTTAACCATTCTGCCCACTCTGTGATCTTATGGAACCCATGAACAGAGCCCACCTTCGCCACTGTGGTGCTCTTCTTGGTTATGACTCCAAGACCACCCGATATTGACGTGGTAGAGACTGTCTTAGGTAATGACTTTCGGTCACTTCTATTATGTCTCTGAACTTCTTGTTACATTTTGCCTTGCAATCAGAAAAAAAAGAGAGAGAGATCTATTATAAGTGTGTTGCTGTTTTTAGATGGAAAGGAGAAATAACGAAATTAAAAAGGCTATTGCAATTTAAAGTTAGTATTTTACTTTACATATATATGCATCGTATATACATAAAATACATACATACATATATCTTTGCATGATATAAAATTTGAAAGAAGATTCTAACTTAATTGAAATAGACCTTTTAATTTAAATACAACCCCCTACAAGGACTTTGTGTGCTGCACCATTAATTCTCCAGCAGTAATCTGCAATGCTATAAGCTTTTGCCTGATCGCTGTTCAGAATTCAAACAAAGCATTTCGAGCTTATAAATACTTCAGCTGCTTAATAAGTCACTTTTCTCCCCTGTTGTAGCCACAAATGTACATAATTAATCACTTGGAAGTATCATCAGCTGTCTAAACATGTAATTTGTTTTATATAGTTGTGGGATGCAGACTACCCCCTCCCATTGTGCTGTGACAATCAAGAAGATATGCCTAACAGATTAGTAGTCAAGAAATAAAATTTATGCTGTGATAATAAAGTTATGTGGATTTTCCAAAATTCCATCTAGTTGCGATGCCACCAATATGTCTGCCACTTTTGTCACCTCTCTGGCCACGATTTAACTAGGGTCTTCTCTCATAATACCACCAAATGATTATACACTAGTTATCATAAATTAAGGAAAAATCATGATTACTGAAAAAGTTACGTATAGAATTTTATGAAACTTACGCACAATATACAACACATAATAATGTATCAAATAACATAAAAAGAAATTACCAGACAATTATGGTAGTATAGAAATTAGCACATGTATAAAATGAACAAATTGAAGGTGTCAGTTTGGTATAGGAAAAATAGCTTCAACATGGAATATGATCGCCTCTAGAAGCAATACAGCACATACAGTAATGTGTGCTGCTTTCAATTATGCAATCTATCAGTTTCATAGGAAGCGAGAGCCATTGCTTTTGGAAAGCAGCTGCAAGGGTCTGAGGAGGCGGATTGAGAGCCGCTTCACGTCTCCCTAAAGCATCCCAAACATGCTTGACAGGATTCAAGTCAGGGGATCGAGCTGGCCCTCCATGCACATAATTGTTTGAAGATAAATCATCTACGATACAAGCCATGTGTGGTCTTGCGTTGCCATCCTGTAACAGGAAAGCATCACCTACTGGCCCAGCATATGGACGCACATAAGCATCAAAGATGTCATCTCTATAAACCTGAGCATTCAAGGTTTCCCTTAGAAAGAACGGAGGTCTGTGTGTCCACCCAAAGAGATGCCTCCCAGACACAGACTCTTCCATATGCCTCTCTTTCATGGATGATAACGGTTTCCAGGTATTTTTCATATCAAATAACGCCTACTATCAATTTCTAGACTAAACCTGGATTCATCCATAAAGAGAACAGTCCTATATTGATCAGGCATTCAGGGGACATGTCGTGCCCACTGCAAACGGTCCCTCCTATGGCATGATGTGGAGGCATGCAAATGGGTGGTCGCCTTGTATACAGACCACCTTCGTGAGGCCTTCTACACACAGTTGACGTTGACACCAACTTTCTGGTGGTTGCAGCAAGGGAGGATCTGAAAAGAGTCGGAGTAGCAGTTCCATTCCTGCATGCACATAATGTCAAATATCTGTCATCGGCGCTCTTTGTAGCAGTTGGCTGTCCTTAGCTGAACTTCCTAGATGCCGAATCTGTGGTTTGAAATTGGCTCCAAAGTCTATCAACCAAAGAAAGACTCACATTTAGCCCTCTAGCCACTTCTGTTTGACTTTGTCCTATCTCTAGTCTCCCAAAGACTCTCCATCATAGTTCTGCAGGTAAATGATGCCTGGAGGTCATTGTTACGAATTGGCTATCTCAGATTTCTGACGTCACTATCTCAGTGAAATATGTTGGCTTGCTCTCAAACATGGACTTTTATGCTCCTCGCAGATGGTTTATTCCGAGTGCAGCGCCACTAATTTTCATATTGCAGTTTTAGTCAGCTACTCTTACTTGGCAACATATTCAAATTTTACAGTTTGTCTTATTTTTGAGGGAGTTATCGCTATTTTTGTGATTTTCCCTTAATTTATGATAATCAGTACATATACAATGTGCTTCCTCCTTTTGGAGACTTAACTATTTATAAAGAAGTGACCTTTAAAGATTCTCGTTTGCTTTACCTTTAGGTAAATAACTTTCTAAAATAATTTTGTTTCATGTCTTGAAACTATGAGCTTAAAATTTAATAACTTTTATTTTGCAACAATTATTTACCATTTTTGCAGTCTGTTTGATTAAACTAATAGGTTTACCTTTTTGTATTTTAAATAAATAGGTTAAATTAAATCGGTTTACCTTTCTAATTTCGAAAATTCTTATTTTTTACTGTTTACTTTTATGTAGTATGATTTGTTCAGGGTCACACTGAAACAGACATCTTGATGATTGCTTAAAAATTTAAAATTTCTATTGGTCTTCTTTAAGGATACTAAAAAAATTTCAGTAACAAAGCAGTATTATTTTAAATTAATAATGTAACACTGTTGAAAAATTTTCAGCTGTTTCTGGTGGGGAACAGAATTTTCAATTACTTATTTTATTATGTTTTGATTCAATTTTTATTTATATTCTTCCTGTTACTTAGTTACTCACCAATATTTATTTAATTATTATATCTTGATTATTTAATTACTTTCGCAGCATACTGCTCGACTTTAGTATTAAACTCTTGACTCACTACAGGGTGGTCATAAAGATACTTTGCCAATATCTGCACTTCTAGCGTTCGTTCCGGTTAACTGATTGAGATTAGATTGCAAATATAGTTGTTCGGAGGTATGTGCTCAAGATTCTGTGAATAGCAACATAGGGGTGCTCACGGTTAGGGTTATGGTTACAGAAATGCAAAAATGTCGAATGCCAACGCCAACTTTTTCCAGTTAGAAAATCTTCAACGCATATGAAAACACTAAATAGCATCAGAACGGTATCTATATGTCCAAAAACGGACATGTTATGCATACACAAAAAAGAGTCAGCCAACGAAACATGATCTGGGGGCACGCAGAAAATTTGCATATAAGAGAGGCAAGATACCAATCATACAGGAATTGCATAGGCGGAATGCATTCAATGAAATCGTTTGGATGCAGGATGGTGCACCTCCACTTATAGCGAGGCCTGTTAAATGGTCCTGGAACAGCATTTTGGTGATTGGATTATTTCACGCCATTATGACCACCCTATATATAATTTCTTTCATGAGAGTAATATGAAATTTTGCTTCAGATTTTGGGAATCCCTGCTCGAGACTCTCACTGATATATTTTATAATCAGTAATTTGTATTTAGCTAAGTTAAGCAAAAACACAGAAACAACAAACAAATTAAATATTTTCCTTAAATGGATTCTTAGTTCCTCTGGGAACTTATAATTATGCAGCAAGTAAAAATAAGAAATACTGGAAGTTTGTCAAACCTGTCAATCGTAAAAGTAGAACCATTAGATTCCCTTGAAACATAAAACTTTGAGGAATCATTTATTCTTCAAAGTTTTGTGCTTATTAGCTGTGTTGAGCAGTCATCTAATGCTAGCGGGTCTAAATAAATGTGCTGATTATTATACTAAAAGTGAATGTGGGAGGATATCAGTAATTCCTACATTCCCCCCATCTAAAAAGCAGAAAACGATATTCATTTGGCTAAATTTACTTGGTGATGAATCTTCATTCATCATATTTTCTTTCAAGGTTTATTTGGAGTAGGAAAATTTGAAAAATCAATCATGTTTTTGCTTGGAATTTAACTGCAGTTTTCCTATATTAGCTAGAAGTTTTGACCTCTGAAAGATCTTCTGGGAATAATGCTTTTAAATCCTAACAATTTTATTTCAAAGTTACAATAAACTACAAACTACTTCTGAAGTTAAAACAAACAAATATTTATATAATTTCCCCCCTCATTTAATGCATATACATGAGAAAGGCCAATGTCTATTATCAAGAGAGAACACTTTCTCAAAGTGGAAAAGTAAATTACACAATACACAACATTTACTGAATGTGCAAGTGCTGTGCATACAATTACAACATTACAATAAAAAAACTTTTCTATGTGTTTAATATCACAGTTTTTTTTACATTAATTATAATACCATATTACATTATACTGAGTTACTCAAGCTCTTAAAGCAACAATACAACACAATAATTCATAAAACTTACTATAAAACACATTCAAAAATTGTAAAATAATAAATTTCAAAGCTAACATTACAAATACACAGTACCCAAAGTTATACAATCTAATAAATCTACACAACAGTTCAATGATTTGTTAACCATTCAATCATAAATGGTTTAAGAGAACCATTTAGTTATAAAATTATACTATTTAAAACAGAAACTTTAACTGGCTTGGTATAATGAATATTGTTAGGAAAAAAGAGCTTTCATTTATTTAAGATAGACATGCATAAGTACACTGGAAACTTTTTTTGGAAAATATTTAGACTGAAAAAAATAAATACGGCAGTAAAAACATAGCAACTCCATTTAAAATTCACACTGTAATTTAATTTTACTTTAATATATCACATACAAATGATTTCTATTCCATCAATTATTGTAAAGATTTGGTGTTATTTTCAACATGAAATTATTAAAAGGTTACTACTGGTTATCATGAAAAGTTTTATTACATTTTAAGAATATCTCACAAGGTTAACTTTTTAAAGTTGTATATTTATTTTGGTGCAAAACAGAAAATGCTTATTAGATGTGTAAGCAATTTATTTATTAAGAAAAAATAATCAGTTAAACAGAACTTACCTTCTTGATTGCACAATAAATCCCGATTTTAAACTTTGAAAAATAAGTTTCATTTTAATGTATGAATTATTTTAACATTTTAGCTCCCTTTTTTGTGTTCACAATGTTCATATGGAAAATCACCTTTTTCACCATTATCTTTTTATATCACTCATAGTTTTTTTTTATTATATTATGTTATAAGCTAAAACACCAAACTAAATTTTTAACATTAATAATTTCATTTCATAGAAAATTAATTTCACTTATTGATCCCATCTTCTGAACTTATGTTTCATTTATATTAAATAAAACTTATTTTACATGAAAGAAACTACTTCTTTTTAAAATATTTTTTAATTAGAATTTTTTCTTTAAATATACTTGTAATGCACTTTTATTTTTCAGGTCTTGGAAAAAAATATGAGAGTAATGGCAAGAAAGGTGAACTTTTTGAAATGTTAATAGTAAGTTAACATGCAACTATTACATCACTTATCAGACAACCATTTCCAACAAAATAATAATCAAATTTTACTTAAATAATACAATACAGTATTAACCATATGATGATCTGTATGATCACCATTTGGGGGTGTTTTATTAACCTATTCGAAGTTTTTAAGCCAAAAAGTTTATTTAATCTGAAAAGACAAATTCATGAATCCAAATTATCTGAATTTGTAAAATTCACATTTAAAGCAAAGCTCTTATTTTGATTATTCAAAAACTCTTTCATAATAAATGTAAGAGTAAATTAATTTTTTTTACATCCTACATCATTTCAATAAATATTTAAATTCAGATATATAATATATTATGTATGCTAAACAAACTGTTATACTCTCATACAATTTTAATACAGCCTTCAAAGCTCACATCACTACTGCATATACAGTTAAGTGAATCTGATATTTTTCTATGAAGTTTCACTCAATACTATACCAAAATAAACATTTTCCTGAATCCCAGCATTTATCTTCCAAAAGCCATCTGAAACAGTATCACAGTTGCCAAGCTTGAAACCTTAAAAACTAGGAGACTTCTGCGAGAAATCTAGAAGGTTTCACATTGCGTGGAGTTGATGTGATACTTGCACATAAGTGACATTTGTACACATCAACTGTGAGGGAACATGAAATTTTCTAACAGATGTTACCAGTTATGGATAACAAGTGACATTTCTGCACAGCCTGTTAAAAACACTCAGCCTTACTATTTATTAATATGCTTTTTCTGAAGTAGTGTGCATGCCTGCTCTGACGGTAGATTTCTGATAACTATAATTTTCTAGCTTGTGTGCACGATTTCTCTAACACCTTTGGTCAGAATTTCAGATACATTTGACCAACTTTATAAAGTATGTTTAAAAGGAGCAACTACTATGCTTCTTGCCTACAAATCTTAGAATTTTTCTTTAATTATGTTTAAAAATAATTCATTCTGGAGCTACAAAAATAAAATTTAAAAAAAAATTTTTTAAGAAAATACAATTCTGTTATTCTATTTTTTAATGTAGATAATTTAAACTGCACATTATTTTTCTATTTTTGAAAAAAAAAAAAAAAATTGGTGGTTTGTTTATATAATGTCGCACGCAGTACAAATTACAACATTATGTAGATGATAAAAAAAGATATTTTTAAAAAAATATTTTAATATTTGGGATATAAAATGTATATGTATTTTGATATTTTAAAAGTACCTGACTCAAGGTGTTTGTCATTCTTTACATGTTAACGCATACATAATACAAATATTTTGTTAAAATCTATATTTGCACAGTCCAGTAGCTTTAAATTTTGTAAAGAAAATTAGTAATCCAAGTCACTGCTCTAAGTTGATAATCAAGATGTGGTTTTGTGAGCAAATATCACTAAACAATACAAACTACTATTACCCATTCAGCAATTAACATTTTTTGTGTGCAAGAATACCTGCATTTTGATTTTTGCACAAGTGCCACTAAACCTACATGGCAATACCATTTCAAAGGAACTCCAAACTGACCTTAATTCAGCTCTAATGTCTGTTTCATGTTATTCAACTATTTGTAATACAATTCGGATTAAAATATATTACAGTATTATAAGTTTTATGTTCTTCGGGTGATTTCATTTCCAAATTTTCGAACACTGAGAAGTTTTACATTGAAATTCTGAACAGTGAAGGAAAACTTTTGTTTATCAATGTACTTTTAAATACGAAGAAAACAAAATTAATAATTAATGCACATAGTATTTGTGTTGATAAAATTAGTCATGTATCAAATATTGATTAAAATGAAATTAAATACAAATATTAACTGATTAAAGATTGCTTAAATCTACATATAAAAATCTAAAAATGCCTAGAGTAGACTAAGACAAGATCAAATGCAACTTAGTAAGAAAAATTATTCTGAAATTCACTAGAAATAGGGAAATGGAATCTGCTTAATGAACGTTTCAGTAATTTAATAAATTTCATTTACTGCTGGGACAGATTTACCTTAATCGAGGCTAAAAATTAAAACCAGGAAATATGATGAAAAATGGGAGAATTGGCAGCTATGCAATATGAAAATTTATGGATATATTTTAAAATTAAAACTGTACTGTAAATAAATCATGCAGACTTCGTATTAAATGTATTAAGAAAACTGGCATGTGTCACATATTAGAAAAACAAAATTCATTTAAGATAAAAAAACTTTAAAAAAGTTTCTTTTTGCAATTTTTTAAAGTTTGGTTTGATTTCAGATACTTCAGCCAACAATTTAAAACTCTAAAATTAAATTTTTTCACAGCTAATTTCTTAAAAGGCAAGCAAGAGTTTCAACTTCAGTACAAAAAATATTGATCACATCTTGCAAGATAGACAATAAAAGCATTCATCTACAGAAATAGTTGAGCATATTATGACAGCTGTTACAAATATCACTTTATAGATAGGAAGTTAGTATGAGCTCACTACTTTATCTGATTTGAGAAAACACTCATTATTAAGACTGGCACAAAAAAATTTCCATATTCATACATATGAAAAAAAAATTAATTCAATCCTTCATTTAAAAAATAATTTTCAGTCCATCACTCCCAAACACAAATCTCTTTCTTCAGTATGATGATGAACATATAATCATAAGTGATATGAATTCCAATGGACACAGTCTGCTATAAACTTAGATCATTTTAAATTCAACACAGTGTTCAATAACAATATTTATTATAATTAAATCCCAGTAAAAGCAATCCCCCCCAATAACATAAAACTGAGGCAATTATTGGAAAAGCAGACATGGTCAGCGCTAGTTTTGTTATCACTGGGTACAATGTTTGCTGCTCTTAAAGTTCAGCTGCACTGATTGCACTGCCTAATAACAACTATTTATTAGATCTAAAATTGTAATTGGAAATTGTTTTGATATAAATTAAGAGTAACACCTCTCTTGATAGCTCATAAATTAGCAATAAAACTTTTCATTTTACATATTATTTTATTTAACCTGCATTTCTTAATTTATGTCTTTATTTCATCTTTTTTATACTTACTTTCTCAAGAAGCTAACTAAGAAATTTTGAAATTACTAAGAATTTTGCTTTACTAAGAAATTTTGAAATTAAAAATTAATCACTAGACTTTTTAAATATAATTTTCTGTCCCCAAAATAGGAAACAAATATTTACATAAAGTAATTACTTTAAAAACTTAAATTTCATTACCTTATTTAACACAAACTCCAAATTTATGACATTAAAAATTTCATAAAACTAAACATTCCTTATTCATTACAATACCATAACAAATACTAAAATTATAGTTATCTACAAATGCAATTTTTTTAAATTTCCTATTTTTAAAATGCATTATTTTTGCTATTATTTAAAGCTATACAAAACATTCTGAACGAAATGCTTTCTTTTTAGATCATGTTTAAATGAAGTTCCTGAGATTTTGAGCTAAATCTCTCATGCCATAACTAACTAAAATATTAAAACTAATTAAACAAAATACAACTTCAAAACAATTCCTTTGCTAAAATGTACAGAAAAAAAAAAAAAAAGATATGGTAATCTGCAAAGAATGAAAACATTTGACCTAACTTTCATCTTCATATTTTTGTAACAATTTTAACTTTATTTAGTAATATCAGGAGTTCTGTAAATTATATAAAACACTATCTTAAATAAAATAAAATATCAGAATACTAAGAAAATAAAAATCTTTATACAAATAAAAATTTAAAAACTGCACATAATATGAAGTTATTTAAATGAGATATACATTTTAGATAAATGAATCGAGCAATAATGTTTCATTAAAAATTACAAAGTAATAAATTACGATCTATTTAATTTTGACAAATATGTACAAGTTATTACAAGGAGCAATGTGCTCTAACTACTTTACAATACAAAGAGGCACAATATCTGGCTGAAAGCATAAAACTGGTCCCTCAGGTAATGATTTATACAAAAATGATAGAATCAATGCACATAAACATTCAGCAATTTAAGCAGCAGTTCACAAAAAGCACAATTCAGCTTTAGCTATAAAACAGTTAGTAAATTTTTAGTATTAGAAATAATGCCTGAATTATTGTTAAATTCAAGTTTTACTTATGAAGTAGCTGCTTTTACTGTTACTTCCTTTAACATTTCTAAACGTTTCATCTACAAACAAAAAGTAACAATGGAAAAAAACTCATTGCAGCCAATTTTTTTCAAGAATGTGCACAATATAATAAATCAAATAGGAAAGATAGATTACTTAAATCATACATCAACAGTATTAAAAAAAATTGTCTCACACAGCATATCCTTACAGTATGAACTGAGCGTGACATTATTCACCTACACAAATAATATAAAAAAAACTACTTCGCTCAAATAAAACTAACATGACTGACTCTTCACCATGAAACTGTAATTTCAGACTCTTTGAGAAAAACGTGCTTCATTACAAAAGTAAAATTAATCTAAGAAATAATTTTGAAAAAATTATAAAACTTGAGTATTACTTTGCCATATTAACAATATTTCATAAAAAAATTTAAAATGACAGAGAAAAGAAATCTTCAGAATTCTTTTGCAAAGGAGCAAAGAAGAGGAACTTCCATCACATATCTCAAAATAATATGGTTTTTATTACAATTAACAACAGGTTTAATTTTGCCTAATTTTAAATTTCAAACTGGAACACTTTTCTTCATCTAAATTAATTACCCAATGCAACATTTGGTAAAAGCATACAAATTTAAAATAATAAAGCTTACACAACATATACTTCAAAAACAGTATAGTTGATAATTACATTATATGTTATCCATTTCCCATCTTTCGTTTTTTCCCCCTTTTCTTACTGAATACCAGGGGAGGATTAGAATAAGAGCACTGTGATAATCCGATATAGATGCATTGCCAGAAATTCAGCAAAACATAAGAGTATTAAAATATATACATTTTTAAATGATCGAGACAAAGGAAGTAAAAAAAGAAAGCTTCATTTGTTTATACATTATAAGACACTTTAAATAAAATCAATTCTAATGTGAACTAAAATTATTATTTCTTAAGAGACCATAGAGGATCCAACTGGCTCAATGGGTCAGCACTATCACTGCTTGAAGTAGATAAACTTCCTTTGGAACTGGCAAAATTTTCTTTTGTAATTTTTCGTTTAGCAAGTGAGCTGGTAGAATCTAATGTAAAATTTGATGGATCTAATAAACTTGTTATAGAAGGAAGGTTCTTATCAATTGGGTCTTTTTTATCTGCTGTAGGGGTTTCAGCATCAGTTGAAATTATTGTTGGTTCACTACTGGGCTTTGTAACTGTGGTAGATATTTCGGTTGAATTTTCTACAGAAATATTCCCATTGCTGACAGGAAGAGAACTCTTATTCACAGAAGGTTCAGATTTGGAAATATCTTTCTCATTTTCTGATGATAATCCCATTTTTGCAATGCCAGATTGTAATTTTGCTAGACCTCCACTACCTAAAATAAAATCTTCTGATGGATGACGGACATGTGAGTTGGTAGAGCCAGATCCAGGTAACTTGTCATCGAATGAAGCTCGAGTAGTCAAAATTCCTCCTATATTAAATTCAGTAAATGAAAAGCTGGTTTAGAAAACGAATGCAGATGATGATAATAATTATTTACTAGTTATAAATTACTTACAAAATTTAAATTTACTGACTTGAAGCAAATACAAAGCCTCATATATAAACGTTAATTTTTAAACATTTCATATAATCTCACCTTTTACTATCAACTTTTGGACGAAATACTAAACAATAAACAAAATGTTGCTCTGATGAGATAGATAAAGAAAAAATTTAAAATAAATTAAATTTTAAATTTAATTGGTAAAATACATAAAAAATATCTATGCATACTAACTTTCACAGGAAATGACATTACAACTAAAAATTATGTGATATAAAGCAAAAATATATCAAGATTATTATTATTATTATTATTATTATTTTTAATTTGAAGCTGCCAAAACACGAATATTTTCGTCATTTAAAACATTTTTTTTTCAATCTTAAGAGGTCTTAAAAAAATTACAGAAGAAGGTTTATGCAATGTTTTAAACTAAACATTATACTAAATGCTTTAAACTAAACATTATACTAAATGCTTTAAACTAAACATTATGTACAAGCGGGTAAACTAAGCTAAACATGGATTCCATACAGAAATAATAAGCTTAAATTGTTAAACAACACATCTTCTGTTATCGATCTTAACCCATATTTCCTTAGCATTCTAAAAATTGTATTAAATATTTGAAATAATTTAATTCAAATTAAAGATATTTATTGAAATAATTTAATTCAAATTAAAGATATTTATTATTTAAGAGTCATTTAACAATATATTTGTCTTTATCTCAAGTTACAATTAATTTAGATATTTTTTATTAAATTTTTAAAATGGGGATTTTTGCAGATTTTTTTGCTTATGTTTTCATTCAACATACAAGTTTGTAAAAATTTTTAGCTCCAACACAAACATACATATAAATTTACTGAGCTAATATTCTATACTTTTATACCAGTTAAAAATATTATAAAAAAATTTTCCTTGCTTTTTTAACTGTCCTAAAAATAGGACGACGGTAAAATCCACTGCTACCAAATCCCCATCAGTTTGTAATGGAGCTAATCCTTTCTTTCTCTGTTATATTCCAAATATTGCTATTCTACAATTAACCCAGGCACTTTAGTCTAGCTGGCAGGTGCACATCATGTGTCAGACAAGTGTGTGAAATGTGGGGGAGGGGGCAGAATGAATGTTTCAAACATTGACTCACAAAGCCAGTTTGTGTTCTGAAATTCATTGAAGTAGATTAAATTTCTCTCGTTTTTGCATGCTTGAACTTTGGAGAAGAATAAAAATCCAAAGACACAAAAGAAGAAACAAACTAAGAAAATCGTGAATGAGCCATTATCTCATACAGTAGTCCAGAATTTGTAGTCAATAATTATGAACCTGATATACAAATGATTAATATGGATAATTTCTTTACTTCCCATGAATTATTATCCGTTCTTGCAAATAAAAAATATCTTTGCTAGAGGTACTGTTAGGGAGCACAGAATGTCTAAATACCCATTTATACCCACTAAAACAATTTCAAAAATGGAACACGGCTGCTGATAGCAGTTTTGATTCAAAAAATAAAGTTGCAGCAATTCTATGGAATGACAGTCATGTTATTTCAGTAATATCCAAATTCGATGAAACAAAAAGTGTACCAACCATAGAAAGAAGAGTAAAAGGTGGTAGAAAACAGGTAAAAATTGTGCACTGCATCCTACAATAAATATAAAAACGGAGTTGACCTATTTGATAATCATGCAGCAGCCTATGCTACTTCAATTCAAGGAAAGAAAGGGTATAGGTCTTTATTTCTTAATGCATTTGAAACGGCATTTGTTGCTTCATGGATGCTCAAACAGTTATTTAGTGATGATAGTCTGAGACTGCTTGATTTTCGAAGACACATAACAGTTGCCTATTTGGGACTTTCTACTCCAAGAAAACTATCTTGCAGGAAACTGAGTGTGCAACAGGTTAATGAAGATTTTTTAAAGCTTCAAAATGATCATGTTATTGTGAAAAACCCATAAAATAGACAAAAAAGATTCCAGCTAAAAACTTTCACAGCAAAACCAACAACTATCTATAAAAAAATGTAACATTGGGCTATGTTTAAGATGCTTCCACCCATTCCACCTAAGTAAGAACGATTAGCAGTGGATTATACCATTATCCTATTTTTAGGACAGGCTGTATTGATCATCGACTATTTTTTTATTTTATATGTGAACATAGAGAAACACATGTTTAAGAATTTTAAAAAAATGTATGAAGATTTTCAATGCTTAGTATGACATGGATTAAATCTAATTAAAAACAAGCTAAAGCAATTGCTCAAGCTCCTTTTCCTAAAACTTCCATAAACTTCACCCTTTCTGGAGATTTATCTCCTTTTATATTTAATTTATATCAAATGCTGAAACAATGATAGAACTACTAAGATTTCTTATACAAAGAGAGAATATTTTTTAATGTTCTATGCAAGCCAAAAAGAGCTTCAAACAAATGTATAATACACAATAACTTTCACATTCAGAACTTCATTTAAAGAAGAAAGAAAATGCTAATCTAACCATTTGGGCTGAAGAAAATTGGCATAAAAGATGCTGGGACAAGAAATGTATTTTACATACAGATTATTAAGCATTAACAGTGCTATATTTTACTACAGGAAATGGTCATATAGGTAAGCAGGTAGCTAGATGCTCAGCTAGATTGCTTGAATTTAATTTTGAAATAATATACAGACCTGGAGATCAGAATGTTGTAGGTGACTGCTTATCCAAATTACCTATTACAGAAGCAAAAAAGAAAGCAGAATGAAATATTGTTTGCTGTTTTGATTTAAAAAAGAGTATTCTAATGGAAACTCAGAAAGAATGACAACAATCAAATACCAACAACAGTTTAATTGAGGGGAAAAACAAGATGAATCAGCTATGATGGATGATGATATCATCTTAATGTAAATCAAGCTATTATTGCTGAAATATTTTCTGGAGAGTAATTAATACCCAATACAGCGGACCCTAAAGAACTGTTTATACTGTTTTAAGTACATAATTCAAAATCTGTACTGATGGTTACATTTGAACAATAAAAATACTATTGCTGTATACACATGTACAATCTGTCTACCTCAAAAAAGGAAAAACACAAATTATATAGCCCCTTTACAACCTGACTAAATAAGTGAATGGACAAGTTACATTGAGCAAACAAGTAAAAAATAATCATTCACACTTCCTTTTGAAAAGCTCCTAAAGCAACCCCTTAAAACTACTTAATATTAATTACTTCAATTTTCTATTGCAATAAATATCAAATAGCTTAATTTCTACCTTATGCTACACTGCAAAATGTACACATTTTCTAGTCAATACTTTCAGTAGGAAGAATAAATGAATTTTCACCAGACAAAATAATCCAAAATTCATTTCTGAAAAATTTAAGAACTTTTAAATGAAAAAAATACTACATAATAATGTTAATTCATTATTGCAATATTCTTGAGCAAATGGAGAAGTGCATTGGTTTAACCAAGTGTTGGAAAGAATTATTTTAACAACTGAAATCCAAAAAACATAAGGGAACCATTCTGTGTAACAATATTTGATACATTTAACAGTTTCTTCACAAGCAATCAAGAATTATCTTGATCATGAAATATCATATTTAAAATAATTTGTGAAGATAAGCAAAAGAAGCAAAATTTTATGCTTAGAAACTACACATAAAATTACTATTTTCAATCTAAGGTTTATGATAAAATTCTTAGAAACCAGGGAGAATTCAGAAAATAACTATTTAGACACCAAAAAGAATAAAGAGGGTGGGAAGGCAATCACATTTTCTTCCTGATGATAGAGTGGAAAAATTCTCAACTAGGTTAGAACCGAGAATAATACCTGATTTTACATAGTAGTCTTCCACTAAATAGAAGAATATACACTTGACAAACGATCAAGTAAAAAAAACACACACACACAATTAATGTATAGATAACAGACAACATTGTTTATTACCAATTGTAATATACCATGAAAAATTTTTTTTTTCATTATTAATACTCAGTTTTCTCTTTTGGGTGGAAGTGAGGAGAAAAGGAAAATATTGCAACAGAAATAAATAAAAATTGATGTCATGTTGCTATGCTCTTTGGGTTTTGTGCATATATATATATGCTTTGTGAACAGTTATTTTTAATTACTATAAAATAGAGCAAATTACTGACAAATATTACACAAGTAGTAATGTGACTTATTGATGTAATTGCTTTAAAACCTTAATTAGAGTAAGTGCAATGTACTTTAAAGTAACATTTGCAGTCTAAACAGGTTTTTGTAAAATGCAGTCCACACTTTAAACTACAAAAATATAAATTCTGCTTATTAAAATGGCCTCACAAATATTAATATGACACATTTAAATTTTTATGATATAAAAAAGGCAGATACATCCTTACTTCTCATAAGAAGATCCTGTGCATAGTAAAGTACAGCATCATAGCAAAACTTTAACTGTTCCTTTTCTTGAATAAGGAATTTTCTCTGCTGACTTACAGTGCCTGCAATTTGAGCAACATCTCGAGGGCCATGACCACTATTCATTTCAGTAACCAAAGCAGTAATCAGGCAAAAGCAGCCACTTCGACCAATGCCAGCACTAAAGAATAAATACAATATTGCATACATGATACACAAAATTAAAAAAGCACTTTCATCACACAATTAAATGAAGGCAAGACTGAGTGATTTAAGGGTCATTTCACAGAGAGTGATTTAAGGGTCATTTCACAGAGAGTGATTTAAGGGTCATTTCACAGAAAGAATGAAAGTATTAGCTACAGAAACTAAACTGTTTACTTTTTTAAATACTTTTTGCTTTCTGCAAAAATTATGCTCAAGTATTTAATTACATATAAAATATAAAACCTTTTAAAGTATACATACAAAGAAACTCACAAGAAAGAAATTATGAAAGAAATTAATACATATAAAAAATATATTATCTGAGCTGAATTTTATATTGCACTGTTTTATTTCTGTATTATTATCCTATGTATGCAGAATATTTTTTATTGCACTACATATAACTTCATACAGCTCATTAATAATATTTACACAATTTTATTTAAAATATACACACATACCAGAAAAGGTGCCATTTGTACCAAGCATGAACAAGTATAAAAGGGAACATTCCAAGTTGACAGCAGTTATCATAACATGATAAATGCAAACTAATTATTTGGTACTTGTGTATTAAAATTCTTATACAAGTTTATCTGACATAGCAAAAGTTATCAGTTACTCAGCTGTGAAGTTCTGCTAATACCAAATGCAACTGTTATATTCTTGTATTAATGCTCCCTTAAACAGATCTGCACAGAATTAGCAGAAAATATTTGTACTAATTCCACTAGAATAAGCTGCTAATGTAACATTAATAGAATGAAAATATCGGTTTTCATGGCCAAGTAGCCATTAATAAATCAAATATTAATGCAGTCAAATGTCAAGCTTATTTTGCATGAGCATAACATTCAATGACATTTCAAACTTCAGTGATGGCAATCTGTGCTATGAAGCAACAAATTTCAGTTTGTTAGCTATTAAATTTGATGGATTTGGTAAGTACCAGGCAAAATAATTTAATCTACTGTATTGTGCTGTAAGTGTTTTCCTGATAAAAGCACAATGGTTTAAATATGTTTCTCTAGTCTAAACTGAAATGATTAGTTTCTGTAAAGTGGTGCATGAACATAGATGCTAACTTAATATTATTTTTTTTTAACATAGTAAAAAGAAAAATGAATACAGACTGAATGAAAATTATGAAGTTTTCCTCCATTAAAATATGCATTAATGGGAAATACACAAGCTTTATATTATGGCTTAGTTAACATAAATATAAATTTGAAATCTACAATTCTGTCACTAAAGTAATTCTACAGTTCTGTCATGCAAAACTTTGATATTTGATTAAAAGAAAAAGTAGTATTGTTCATAAAATATTTAAACTGCATTCAGAAGCAACAATTATGCACAAAACCACAATGCTTGGTTACCAGTTCAATTCCTTCAATATTAGGATTTTTAGCTCATTTTGTGCATGTTGACTACAAATGAAACAAAAAAATAATAATATAAAGTGATAAATACCTGCAATGTACAACTACAGGTCTCAAAAGATTTCGTTGTTGCTTTTGATAACTTATAACATCTGAAATAAACTGCAAAAGAGGTGCAGGGGACTGTGGAACACCACTTTGAAAGAAAAAAGTATATAACAACTGTTTTAATTTTTTTAGAAAGAGAAGAAGAATGAGTACATTATTTTTTTATACAAACAATTACGCAGTACAGAAAAGAAATCTGGTTTAGTTCAGAAATGGTTTCAATTTAAAAAAAAAGGGGATTATTTAATATAGACAGAAAATATAAGTGAACCTGTCTGACATTTCAGATAATTTCATACAACTTATAAGTTCAAAGATATAAATAATTTTTATTTATATGGGCAACAATTTAATGCTGGCATTACATTTCTTCTGATTAATAAA
>KK116850.1:98672-112792 GCA_000611955.2 Stegodyphus mimosarum | reverse complement strand
ATATTTATAAAAATATATAAAATATTACATTTATACAATTTAATATGAAAGATATATATCTCAGGATAAAGACTGAATGCACATGTAAACTAAGGATAACTTCAACTCACAGGGTAAAATTATCTTATTCTATTCAATTTCTGAATTCCCCTAAATTACCTAAAAATACAGAAGTAATGAACATTTAGGACCTTTATTTTGGCATGCATATACTATTAAAATCTAACAAGATGTCTGCAACATACCACATACAAACTGGAACTTTGAAATATCAAACCAATTGCTAAAATGCAAAATTAACTTTTCTCAGAAAGTCGCAGTTTTTATTACTTATTTTCATTTATCTGTCCTTGTAGTTCCAGCTTGATAAAGGGTTTGATGGTAATTTTGTTTATTATAAATTGCTAATAAAGCTAAGTATTAGGTTCAATATATTAATATACATAGATTAATTCAATACATTAAATATAAATAACAGCTAATATATTAGCTTCCATGTTAAATAAGAACTTTACAAATTCAAAATTTCATTATGTAAATGGTTTATTATTTAAAGTTGAAATTAAAATAAATATTCAGCTTGATGCCATTCAAATACTTATAAAATACTTTAAGATAATCTAATTATAATATTGAAATAATATCAAGGATAATACTTTTTAAGACCAGCTATAATACCTGTCTCAGTAAGAGAGTTTATATATAATACTGCTTTTGACAGCAAACAAATGAATTAAAAATGATTTAAATTTCATTTAAGGTAAATATCAACACAATTTGCTTACTTTGAGTATGACATGGTCCACAGAGGCTATCAGCCACCATGGCACTTAGCGTTAACATTAAAATAAGAAAAATAAATGAATCTCAAGGTACTACAAATAGTCTAATGGACAAGAGATGCTTAAGAAGTATTTTTTAAGTCCTCAGTACGAAAGTTACTTTGTTTAGTTAATTATCGCAAAAGACTTGTTGTGGATACCTGGTTATAAGAAAAATTTTTTAAAGACAACTAACTGGCTCATATTTGTGTCAAAAATGGGGAAAATCCCCATGCAGCTAGCCTATTAAGCAGCAGGAAACTAAATTCACAGCAAAGGTGCCAGTGATTCCCACCTTCTGCTATTGACATTTTCTCAAATAAAGAAAATCAGATGTATTATATAATACAATTAAATGTCCTGTTAACTCTTTGTAACAACATAATTCAATATATTTATTATAATGATACTATATAGCATTTTCATAAGCTAGATTTTTCTTACTATTAGACTTTATCACTACCACAAAAAATATTAAATCTGTTATTGCAATTGTTAGATTATTCTGGCTACTCAATATTCATATCTTCACAATTTCTATTTCATGAGTTGTTCATCTTTTGCACTTCTTAGATTTAATACAACCAAAATTAGTATGAAAATTAGAAAAATTTTCATTTGGAATTCAAATATTTCTTCTAAATTTCTGAAATACTTTCAACAGATGAGTTACAATACAGATCCAAATACAAAATAAAATTCAGAATGAGAATGAACTCATTATACAACAATTATTTCTACATTAATGTATATTTCACATATAGTAGCATTACTTTTAATTACTATTTTAATAACTGATTCACACCTTTACAATTTCTAGTGCATTACTATACTGTTAATATTAAAAATCACTTTTACAGCACTGAAACATTAGAAAATACATTTATATAAAAACTTATATATAAATTTAAAATAAAAAAAAACCAGCTATGTACTATTGAATTAACAGATGCTGATTAATATTGTTTCGCAAAGGAAGAAGACCACATTAGCAATTTTTCATACCATACTGAATGTGATTACAAAAAATACTTAATGATGGTACTGCATCTTCCAACATCAGTTTAAAATTTAATTATTTACATTGAACAAATTATATTCACATAAAGTATTAAAATAACGGCACAAAAATCATTCTTTACAGTTTTATATTTTAACATTTCCCTTCAAAATAATTAAAAAAGGAAATGATAATAATATACAAGACAAAAAGGAAAAACTACACATAGAAGACGTGGAAGAATTTCTACACAAGTTATCTTTATTATATGCGGCTTAAGTGCCTGTTGCTGACAGTTTATTGGTTGCTTGCGTAACTGTACTAGCCAATGGGGTGAAGTTGACATGGCATTCAAATAGTAAAATAAATTTTATCACAACATTTATCATTGTTTTAATTAAATTATCATGGTATTTAAATATTTTTAATTCATACAATTGTTGCTTATTATGCATTTAACTATATTTGCATATGAATTACCTAGAAACTTGCAAACGTTGAGAAATTAAAGAAGACGAAACCAACTAACGAGCTGTGCGTAGTACATCTCATCAGGTAGGCTTACCCAAACTCCTATGCTAAATATCCTTTCCAGTAAAAAGTTTAAAATTTTGCCAGATTTTATTCTGACATTGTATTTTAAACTGAATTTTCAGCTGAACGCAAATTGAGCGTGTCAGGGGAAAGGTGAACATTTGTTTGCATTGGCAATCATCTGTTTTACATAAAAACTTACATCTTAACGTAATTTCTTTTAAGAATGCCTCCTAGGAAATACAGCACTGAAGGGGAGAGAAAAGGAGCTAAAGGCTGCACAAAAACTGCTTTCTCAACAAAAAGAAACCACTGAGCACAGAAAGAATTGTACTGCTAGTGGTTTCCTTCATTGCATTCTACTTTAAGCAAGTAGAAGGGGAAAAACCCATGGGGCAGAAAGCAAAGGGGCGTCCTCGCCGCCTGCCCTGGGTAATTCAGTTTGAATTAGCAAACACCTTCGCACAAATAATTTTAATTACAATTTATAATATCTAGAACAGCGGTCATTTCGTATGACTGCCGGGTTTTCTAGTTTACACATATCCACCTGAGATCGACTAACACTTGAAAATAATTTCATTTTGCCATTTTAAAGGGATTTATATTGAAATCTCTACATTTTATCCTCGGATTTACAAAATTTTTATTCCTCTGCCAAACTAATCAAGAGGTGTATGTAAATGACAGAACACAGATAAAATATTTCGATACTTCAACTCATCAAACTTATTTTGCAAAATTACACATTTCACAATTTGGACTAATTTTATTATGAGGTAGAAATCTGCAATTCAAGCTGTATGATATTCTTTAGAAACAGAAACATCTGGCAAAAAGAAGAAAAAAAAATTAAGGTTAAAAGCTTGTAAATGTTAACACTACGTTAATAAGTTAGTAAATACCAATAGTACTCTTACTTGGAAATTGGAAATATTCAAATTTAGAAATATGTAGTGCTTTCCTAGTAGATACATTGAAAAATAAATAAATAAATAAAATAAGTAAAACAACAGCTTATAAAACCAAAAACTCTCAGTTGCCAAGTCATATTCTTAATTTAACTTTCTCAAAATGTAGAAAATAATTTACATAACATTTTTTTATATATTATTATACTTATAATAAACAAAAGCCATTTTAAAGAAATAAAAATGCTTACAAATATGCACATTGTTTTAAAACAATCAATAAATTCAGAAATGCTCACCTAGAAGGCCACTGGGTAAACTGTAGATGAACTACTACTCTTGATGTTCGATTCTGCCAGAGTCAAAATTATCTTTAGATTGATTGTAAAGTAATAAAACAATACTTCTTATGTACAAGAGAAATATTTACAGTAAAAGCAATTCTAGTAAAATATATTTTATCAAATCTATACATTTTACTGATTACATATTTGTAAAATACTAAAAAAAGTGTGAAAAACCAAATAAAAATTATAGGTATTTACTTAGTATCCCATCTGCCATGAAACTTTTATAAAGCAGCACAATTTAACACCAATTATGGATAAGTGTAAAATCGCAACACACTCATAACATCAACACTTTCGTCTGATGTAACTCCGACGAATTCTTGATAAACCATATTTGTTTTTAGAAACAAGGACATAAAATTTATTATTATTGCTGCAATTTTATTTAGCATTTATATTTTGCATTTTGAAAACAATGATTAAACTTTTGGACCTGTCTTCGATAGAACAGCAAGTAGTGGATTATTTTCAAAGTTATGATATCATACCATAAAAAAAGGATCCATTAATGGACATGATATGGTACTTTATTTTAAAATGGACAAACAATGGCAATGCAATGTGAAAAACTGTAACAAAAGAATATCCATTTGAAAAGAATCCCATATGCGACTGCACTTTAGTTGATTTAGAGCTGCTAGAGAGAATTGAGATCTGTTGAAGAGGAAAAAGAACAACTAGATACCACCGAAAAAACAGCAATGGATTAGAACATTACCTGCAAAAAGTCATTAGCATTTGCATTATCGCATTCTAGACAGAGCTTCAGCTAAAATTGTTAGATGACTAATTTGTTGCTTTGTTGTTGTTTTAATGAATTCTTTGCCTCTTACTCTATAGATGCCTGTTTATATGGTGAATTTGTAATTTGTACTTATCTATTATATAAATAAATAAATAGTGACGTGTGATTGCTTCTTAAATAAAGAACTGCCAGCACCTTCAGAATCTGCAAGAATGTTTGGCACAGCTTCTGTGGGATTTTCATTAACTTTCATGGTTCAATGATGACCAACTTTCAGTCAACAGGATAATACATAAGTACTTAATCATATTATTATAAATTTGCTTTAAACAGCTATCAGCATGTTCACCTGAAAGTTGATACTAAGAACTACAGTCTACCCTGTTTATAGTGAATCTTTAAAAATTGCAATTAAATTTTGTGAGGACCCCCAAATCTTTGTAAAGCTGAACGTTCAAAATTACACTGCATTTCAAACACAGATATATCTCATGCCAAGCAGATGATTTTCAACATAGAGATCTAAGCAGATGACCTTTAATGCATTTTACGCTATTCAAAAATATTACTGAATATGTGTTGTAGCTCATGACAATGCACCACATATACCTATCAAATACATGCATACCAATGTCTAGCTGAAAATTGGTATCTGTGTACAACCATTCCTCCTATTCTACTGATCCATTATGATTATGTTCTCTTCTGAAAACTAAAACTGCGACTCAAAGGAAAGCAGCCTTTTTTTAAATTTTTGACATTGAAGAGATGTAAACAATATGTCTGTGCTTAAAGCTGTATTATATACAGATCTCTCGCATACTTTTCCTCTAATTATCTGACAGTATTATTACTGCAGGAATGTCATATTTTGAACAATGCACCTCAGTTTCCATTCTCTGAATCTGATAGTTAAAAAATATAGCCTCATCATTTAAATGTGATGCTGTGTATTAAAATAAAACATTACAAGCTCAGATATGCAAATGTTTTTATTTCTGAGCTTCTTCAAAAAATGGTTTACTATGAAATAACATCTTTTATCAATAAATATTTATAAATAACAACAGTCATGTAACAGTGTGTGTTTTGTAAACAGAATGGAATTTGCAGCAAAATTTCCTTTTTTTGTGGGTTTGAAAGGGTGTTAGGAGTGAAAAACGTTCATGATTTCACCAACAGGCAACACTATATTCTTCCCTTCTAATGATATTTAACAAAAGAAACCTTAATTGCAATACTACTTCTTCACTACATAGCATTTCCCACTATCAAGTGTCTAATATGCCTGCCACCTCAGAGCGGACATTTCTCCCTTTTTTCCTGGGGGGGGGAGGAGCATCAAGGTTACAGTAATAGTCTACCAGAGGGCAATTTCTGCACATATTAGTGACAGCAAAGATGACAAATCTAGCCAAATGATCAACAAACATCATTAATAGTGCTAAAGACATAGCAAGAACCACAGGTTGTCAAGTTTATATTGCATATTTTGAATGGCATGTCGCAACAGTATACCTACAAACTGCAATAACTGTTTCAATTGCAACTAAATAATATCCATAAGTGAAAAAAACTTGCTGAAAAGTTACTCATGATTCACATATTCTGAACATCCTCTGGACAGAGGAAGTGCATTTTTTTTTGCATAAAATGTTGTTATCCATATTTCATATAGGACATTCTCCACACATACACAGAACAGCCATTCAATTTACTGTGAGCCAATATATAATTAATTAATAAAATAATTGGTAATGTTATGCTTTGTAATAGTGATTCTTGAATAGTAGGTTAGGGAAATATTGGAATTGGGAAAATTTAACTCAGATAGATGAATTTAAAGAAATATTAGCCACAATTCATCCATTATCTTTAATGTAGGTTCTGTACATAACTATAAAATCATAATACTGACCAAGCTGAGCTGCAAATTATATTTATATATTGAAAACTATCATTAAATATATCATAACAGCAGTACCTTTTATTTAAATCTTACTAACAGTTAGTACTTGCTCAGTCTAGAGGTTTAGTAAATAGCAAAATTTTATGTAAATGGCATAGGTTAAAATGAGAAACAAAATCGTAATCAGCATGATTTGTAACAGAAGACTGGCTGTTGCCACCACTGCTGCTTTCCTAGTGAGAGATCTGCTGATTAGAACAAACCTGAAAGCCTGATGTAGGTACCATTGACAAGTTTTAAAAGTTAGCTGTGCTCTGTCTATCTGATGCAGTTAATGTCGTAGCTCTGTGTAGAGTTTCTGGGGTTCTAACCCAGTTAATATAATTAAAAGTTCTAATAGGCCACTAAAGCACGAGAGGTGATAAGTTGTTTCTATGATTTTAAGTCTTACTAGATGCAAAAAAATAAGTTTTATATTAATTTTTCATTTTTGACCACAGTTAGGATTAATGAAAAGCAATAGCTCACTTTAACATGCAGAGATAACTTTTAGATGTAACTAAAAGTTACATGTAATTAAATTAGGTACGCTGATACCCGTTAGTCATCATAAATTTGTATGGCACTATTAAATTATACTTATTTTTTAAAAATATTTGTTAAAAAGCACTATTAAAATAACAATCTAATAACATTTCACAGTTATACATGTAATTTATGACATTGATTTTTAAACAATACTAGGCATGTTTTGTAGCAGCAACACACAACAAAATATTTATGCGACTTTTAAATTTGACGCCTTCCCAGACATTTTGGCTAATTTATACCAATCTCCTTCTCTTTAAACATCTTTTCTAACAATTAGAAATTTGTTTCAATACACAAACCAGTGTTCCCACCAGTTTCTGTGTGCTTCATCTCCTAACTTATCTATCTCTTGAGAATGTACCAATGAGGTTTTACTTGATCTGGTAAAAGGTAAATAGTCCAAAACCCCTGACAGACATGAAGCAAATTATCGGTGTGTCTGAAAGTAACTACAAAGTCAGACAAAAGTTTAGTTTAGTTTGGTTTATGTGATTATGGCGAAGCATTAAGGGTTATCTGCCTAAGAGGAAGAATGCCTTCATGGAGGACTTTCTAAGGGAAACTGGCTCGTATACACATTACACATCAGAAAAAGGTTTAAATAAAAATCTTATTAAAAAGAACATAGAACATAAAAGCACGTTCTTATGCTAACAAAATCAACATGGTGCTCATGGTGATTTGCTCATGGTCATGTAATTCAATAGGAACAGTCAGACTAAAAATGTAGACTCGTAGTCAAAGACTACCAAATTTAATATTAATCTAAGCTTGCACAGTAATTCCATTGTTGTAACGAATTCAATGTCGGCAGCAATAATGCAAAGATGAATAATTATAAATTATCAGAGTTGGCAGGAACTAATGCAATGTGCAAGTGCAGGCTAGAAACACACTCGTTTTACAATCCAAATACCTCATTTCAAAAACTATCTAACTGATTTGAATTCTGGTGAGGAAATGAAAAGGGGAAGTTATAGTAAAGGCTTAAATTATAAACAATTGGTTAATTTACATAATAATTGTACACATCTTTGAAGAATAATTTTCTTTTTCTTTATGTACTCAATTTCTTTCTTTAATACGTTTCCTCTTCATTTTAGAATTTTTGGATTTAATTAAATATTCCTGTTATTTCTGTTATTCTAAATGCATTTTGAATGTATAGAAAAAACTGCTAATTTTATTTCTTCTGTGATATGAACATTCAGAATAAATATCAAATGAGATATGGTACGAGCCAGCTAAGTTTTTAGAATTTAGTGACATATCAAGCAACAAAATCTAGAAATGGCAAAACATTTAGAATTAAGGACAGGCACTGGGAGCAGAATTTATAAAGGCACTAGGCAGCAGAATATAAGATCTATAGAGATTGCATTAGGTGAGAAAATGCCTAGTGCCAAAACCTGTATGATGCCCTGAGACATATAAGGTGAATCTTTAAAATTGTCAGTTTTCAATTTCCTTATAACTAGAAAAATTCCTTTCTATAAATGCCTGTCCATATGATAAGATTAGAAGCAATTTTGATATTTTCCAGTCTTGTGTGTAGTGGAAAGTAGAGATATAAAGGCAAGATAAACATGTTAAGAAAAGACTTACAGTATCAGAAATAAAACATTCAAATATTATATTTTCATTAGTCTTCCAAAAATTCTCCTAAAACTAAGAAATTCGCAGAAAACTTTCTATAAACTACATCCATTATGTGATGAATTTCATGATATATGAAAAATATCATGAAGACATTTTTCATTTTGCTGTACTTTTCTGGAGTCTATAAATCTTGCCTTCAAATCCTTCCAAACTTTCCAACTTTGCAATTCTAAAATCCTAAAGAAAAATTACCCCTACCAATTCCATAACAGCAAAAAGCCAGAAATATTTTGCAAAAAAATAAATAAATTTAATTTTATAGAGAAAACTGATGCATATTCTGAGAATTCTGAATATTCATGGAAAAACTCTTACCATGAGAAAAAATTAAAGAGAAGATATTTTTAATTAATTACATAGCTATTTCACTTTTGCTAAGAATTACTTTACAAATTGCGCTTTACAGTATTTATTACATTGTTTATTTTTCAGATTCAAAATATTGTATAATAAGTCACCAAAATGGAAAGCAATGTCACTTAATAATACGACAGCAAAAGATAAAAATGCTTTAATGTTATTTCTTATGTATAATTTCAAAAAAATTGTCGAAAAATTCCCAGATCTCTGAATTAAAAACTTTCTACAAAAATTGCTCTTAAAATCTTCAAAATGTTGATAAGCCGCTAAATTTAGAACTGTTTAATAAAACAATTTATATCTCCAAAAGGAAAAAGTTGTTTAAGAGTTTAGAAAAAATGAAATAATTTCAAAACGCTTCTTCGCTTCTTGCCCTTAAACTCAAGGATCCCAGTATTTATATTAGAAATAGGAACAAATTATAACCCATGAACCCATTCAAAAGATAATCATATTTATCAGTGAATTGCCAAAAATATTTCTCCAAAATGCACTCAAAATGGTAGATGTAAAAACAGACAGAAATTTCAAATGATTAAAATTAAAGACCTGCTGCCAATTTTAACTGAAATTAAGGACTTAAGGACCAAAAATCGATGCCAAAAAACCTAAGGACTCTTAAGGACTGTACGAACCTTGCAAAAGCAGTAGGCATGTAGCATGTGCTCCTTCTACACTGAACCCTTCAAATTACTACAATAAAGAACACTAAACATATTAAAACTAACATAGTATTGCACTTCCTTCAATTCTGGGAAGCCTGTTTCTCTTCGATCCTAAGTCCTAACTGACTATGATCCTAAGTCCTAGTCCTGATATGATCCTAAGTCCTAACTGACAACTTTCTATTGAACATATAAAAAAATAGAGAATGTATATTTTTTGTTATTGGCTGAATGAATATCAGCATCTTGAAAGCTTATCCCAGAAAGAATAATGCAGCAACCATTTAAAAAATTAGGCTAACATGCCTAATGGCTCAGAAATAATGATTTATTATGGGATAGTAAAAATTACTCAGAATATTCAGAGCGTGAAATGAAACAAACTTTGATACTGAATTTATTAAGATAGTAATAGTGATGTAATAACTGAAAAATATTATAATATTGATCCAGAAGGAAAAAGAGAATTAGACCTCAGATGATAAATATGTGTATTGTACTGTAAGTCAAATTCTATATTATTTCGAGTGTATTTTAAAATTTTATTTATTTGATTATTTTAGACCAAGTTTCCCCCTCCTTTTGTTTATAGCACTAAAAAGTAACAAACAAAAGGTAAAATAAAAATAAATGCATAAAACAAAAATAAATGCTATCTTAGAACAAAAGATATATTAAAATATCAGGAAATCAGCATATGTATTTAAAATTTTTATTCTCAAATTATACTTTCACTTATTTACTTATTCATTAAATTTGACTGCAGCTTTCATTTCATCCATTAATAAGCATTCATACCAGTGACTGCAAATGCTTCAAATAGGAAATTTACTGTGTATCTTACCTTAATATGAGTGATGTTTATCATTCGTTCAACAAAGCCATTTTTTTCTTTATGATTATGAAGGGATATTTCATAAGCTCCACAAGTAAGAACTTGGCCTCTCTCTTTCGGAAAATATACATGGCTTTTCAACTGTAAAAAGAGATACAAATAGGAATTCATAAATATAAAAGATAACCTTACAAAGAAAAATAAATTTTTGGCGCAAAAACTGATAGACTTTCCTACTATAATACAAGAATGCTTTAGAACTCTAATTTCATTAAGTTTCATTGCAATGGTAAAACTAATGACATATAGGTTTCCTACCATTCAAAAACACAATCATGGTTTTTGAACAACGTCTTCCTACTGTGGAGATTTACTTTTCATGAAAGAGCATAATGGCATATTATTTAGCAACTGCTACATCATAAAATCCATTTCAGTTCATTCGTCAAAATCTTGCACAAAACCCACACCTGGATCAAAACATGTAAGACATGACAAAGTTTGATACAGTTCAGAGTTTAAGGTTTTTATCTTGCACATTTTGGTTGTTGTTCAATCATAGAAAAGTTATTGAATTTTCAAATACTTCAGTCTTGCTTTTACTGAAACAGCACAAGTTAATCTTTAGTCATGGATACAAGTTTAGTGACTTTCAACAAAATATTTATTTGGTGATAGCTATCAAAGCAATAATTAATAGAATATAGTAGCTTGTTTCAATACTGAATGCAGCAAATTGTTGCCAAAAATCATCAGTCAATAGCAATTTGCTGTTGATATCAGAAAGGCTATATGGATTTTCAACATTGGTATTTTAGGTTTTCTGCTGTAATAACATTAAAACTAGCTCTGAATTTAGTAAACAAAATAAACATAGAATAAAAAAAAAATCTGAAAGCTTTTAGATTTTATATTACACCCAAAAGTGCATTTTTTAAACGTTTTATGTGCTACCATTATTTATTAAATAGCATGTTCTTCGCACTTTAAACCATAAAAATTCAATTCAATAGCAATATCGCAAAATATTTAAAAACAGTATATAGAATTCCAAAACACAGACTTGCGCGCTGCAGATAATTTTGGGGGGGGGGGGTGAGAATTTTGGGGGGGGGGGAGTACAGAGTTGCCCCTGTTCGCTTCAAAATCGTTGCGTTTGTTTATCAAAAACTCATAAATGCTTTACAGAATATGAAATACATAATAAAATAAATTCGAAATTCAAACTTTTGGCTTTCAGGTACCCATTTTCGGTTGGAGGACTATGTTATTCAAAATTTGATGGCTCTAGGTACCATTGTTTTTTCATGATGCAAGAAACATTCATGCAAATTCTTCATTATTTAGTTTCTTTAAATATCATACAGAATCATAATATTTGGCAGCAACAGCTTGAATGACGCACAATGCCGTTTAGAGACTAATAGCAATTTGGGCTAAAAAAAACTTATGAATTCATAATAAAAATAGGCAAGAAAAAAATTTCAAATATATGCAATTATTGAAAACTTCTTACCTCAGTATCAGACAAAAGACAAATTAATGTTTCCACCTGTTGTTCCCAAACCATAAGCCAAAAATCACTAAATGTAGCAGGTAATGGGGATTGAGTAATCACAAATACAGGACTGCTTGGGCACATATCCTAACATATAAAAGAAATTAAATATAATGCTCTAAAAACAAAAATTTCCATATAAATAGATACATAATTCAAATAACCTGGACAAAAAAACAATGCATAAACTTTAAATTTATCAACAAAGAAATATGAATACACTTTTTTTATGTCACTTTGATCTACAATATAATTTATTCCTATATTATTGCTTATATGACCATTTTCTTCAATTTCTTCATTCATATAAAATTTCAATTTATATATACTACATACACTGATGAGCCAAAACATTATGACATCCCTACATTTTTCAATGAACTCGTCTGGATGACATGGAGGGCACACAATTAAGTGGGATTGGTATTTAACTGCTGCTGGAGAAGGTAAAGAATCATTCTTGCGCTTACTTTTGCGAGTGATGGGAAAGGCTGCTGACATAAATGAATTTGATAGAGGGCAGATTGTAAAGGCCCGAACACTCAGAACGAGTATCTCAAAACTGCACAAACGGTGGGTTGTTCATGTTCTGGCACCAAATGTTCTGGTACCAAATATTAAATACTAACTGTTACAATTAAACCTGAAATTAAATAATTTGCCTACAATAATATCATAACCAAAACTTCATTGCGTTGTGTATATCCTTCCCAAAACTAACCCGAACAACCCCCAAGACCAAGCAGGAGTACTGGTGTTAAGAACATTACACAAGACATCATAAGAAAATACTCTGAATCAATATATATATATATAACCAAGGATATTTATTGCAGCATTATAAGGAAGACACGCAATCTTTCAATTTAATTTCTAGATCTATGGTACCAGGGTGACAACTATTTAAAGTAATGCATTTAGAATTTATAATATATATTGCTATTTTCAGATATGCACCGAGATGACATTAAACCAAATTACACTGTAAAAATTAATATTAACTTTTCATATGCAGTTATCAAACTCTGCTCTCCAGCATCAAAATACACAGGAAATTTTATGAATCACCGAGCATGGTGTCTTAAGTGATATTGATAGAGATTACTTAGTTCAAAGAAATTTCTTAATTTACTCAGGGAAAAATTACATACATAAATTTAGCAATCCCTTACGCAGTTAGAAAATATTACATATTCAAGTAGACCCGTTGGAGAAAAATGACTGCATTTATTCCTACATTCAATTACTCAATTAAAGGTAAAGTAGAATTTAAATTTTTATTTGTTCCTTAATTTGCAAAAGTTACTTAATTTAAAAATTAATTCTCAACCAAAAGTAGTAACAACTTAAAAGTAAAAGGTAAAATTTAGATAAGTTAACAAATTTAATACTCTGTCTTAATTCATTATATACAAATTTTAAATTACATTCCAAGTTAAAGTTAAAGGTCCTAAATAGAGTAATAGTGCAGCAGTTGCTTAAATAAACAGCCTGGATTTAAGATCCAACAGAAAAACTTTTTACTAAAAGTTAAATAGAATTTAATTGGAAATTAAATACACATATAATTACTCCTTACTTTAATAATTCATAACTGGAAAATTTTTCTTCAATTAATCAAATCTCTTAAAAATTTTAATTAGCCTTATTACTTAGGAAACATGTTCACGGAAGTTAGGTTGAAAGCTGTACTAAATTTCAGGTGAAATTAACAATCAAAAGGTTGAACTCACTTGAAGGGAAGAATTTTGAAACTTAATTAAGCATTAACACATCTAATAGATTTTTCTCCGGATGACCAATCCATAGCAGGTGTTGAACAAGGCTCTCCTGACGACCAATCCTTAGCAGATGTTGAACGAGGGACTCCGGCGAGAAACCTGGACACTTGGGTCAGACAATATGAAGATGGTAAAGTGCATTTGTGCAGCATAGGAAATCTCCTAAAGGTACCTCCTTTCTCCGTCTAGGCTCATCCTGGCGAGTTGATGGTAGTACTCGGATCTAAGTGACCGATCAGGAAGAAGCCGGATAAAGCTGGATTCAAGTTGCATCCACTATGGGGTTAACGCATTGATTCGATGAGAAAAAACAACATTCTAGACTCCTACACGGGGATGGTAAAGTGGGGAGGAGTAGGCGTTCAATTCATCGTTTTAGATGTACATCTTTATCATATTCC
>KK116850.1:71595-94862 GCA_000611955.2 Stegodyphus mimosarum | reverse complement strand
TAGCAGAATAAATTTTTAGACACGAAATTCAACAATTTTAGCAATTAAATGGGCATAATTCTCCAACGGGGCGACGTACAGTCATGAAAGTAGATTCATAAGAAGGCTAAATTTTTTCTCTCTAAGAGGTATAAATTTCATCCATGTGAATAAAAAGGAAGTATTTTTAAATTTCAAATATTACGCAGAAAGCAACCGATTTCTCATTGTCTCCTTTTCCCGAAAGCTATTACAATCGAACGCGTAATGTAAGAATGAGAACTCTATTTAACTCGCATAAAAATAATTGATTCAATAACGTAAGCAATACAACTCGTGAAGAAAGATTTAGAATAAGCATAAATTAGTGCATATAATTTTACTCACACAATAATTAATTAACAAATAAACTGCAATTAACTACACATTAATCCATAATTCTCAACTAACCAAAAATCGCTACATAACATTCACAATCTGCTGTTAGTATTTATGCATCGTGGACAACCATCATTAAGAGCCAAAGCTGGACGTCCATGCATCATCAAAGAAAAAGCCCGTCGGAGAGTGCCACCACTTGGCTCAGCTAAATCAGCAATAGACAGTGACTCAGCTGACAGTCCAATACAATGCAGGTCCAAGTAGAAGTGCTTCAGAACACGCAGTTTAGCGGACACTGTTGGATATGGACAGCAGATGATCCATTTGTGTGTTTCTTTTGACCAAATGTCATTGTTAATTTTGCCTACAGTGGGTCTGGGAACTTCAAGACTGGAACATAGATAAATGGAAGACAGTTTCCTGCTCGGATGAATCATGATTTCTCATTCATCACGTCATCAGTTGTGTTAGAGTACACAGTCTTACAGGTGAACAATTGTTCCCCCTGTACAGCAAGTCATACACAGGCTAGTGGTGCACTATTATGCTTTGAGGGATGTTCTCTTGGGCGGCTTTGGGGCCCTTAGTTGTAATAGAACAGACCATAAAAGCTGCAGACTAGATAGTCTGCAGCTTTTATGGAGACTAGATAGTAATTATGTTTAGATTATGTCTGCTTTCTGCAGACTAGATAGTAATTATGTTTAGATAAATTGCGAATCAGTTGCACCCTTACAAGGCGTCTGTCTTCCCAAGCAGAAATGGAATCTTTCAGTAGAATAGCACCCAACTGTCACAAGTGTGATTCAAATTCGAGGAGAAGAATGAATCTCAGTTAATGTCCTGGCCACCTAACTCGCCAGATCTTAACCTGATAAAGCAAATTTGGGATGTCATGGAGCAGCTTGGAGATCAAACACCACCATGTCGGAATATCTTGACTTTATTTAATCACAGCTTAGACATTTGGTACAATCTGTCTGCAGTTACTGGCACCCATGCCAAAGCGAGTTGCAGCTGTTTTGCAGGCCAAAGGTTGCATAATGTATTACTGAGTAGATGGTCACAATGTTTTCACACTGTGTCAGGTTACACAGGAAAAAAAAAAAAAAAAAAAAAAGAGGAGAGGACAGTTCTATATCTTGGGTTGATTGATGATATTCAAATTGCATTTTTCATGTTTCAAAAGTGCAACTTAGGATATATATTAGATTTACATATAGCATTGCCATAACATAGGTATTTTGACACAAAATCGGATTTTTTCTAAAATAACACACCACATTTTTTCCATATTTCGATTCTACAACTCAAATTATGGTTAGATATTAAATTTTGTAATTTTTGGTGATAAATTTACGAAAAAATTAAAAAATTTATCTTGGTGCATTTTTTTAAGTTGCGTCAAGAATAATTTACTTGGTGAACTCCTTGATTTATAGCAATCTATTTTCTTTTCCTTTTTTTCATTGTAGACAAGAGGGGAAAAAAGTCATTGTTCATACAAGGGTGAGTCAAATGAAAGTGAGCCAACCCCTCCTCAGCAAGAATGGTTCGGTCCATCATCTGCGGCGCATGCGCGTAGCACAGAGACAGCCTTCATTTACAAAAGTGGCGCGAAAGTGTGAGGTTAAAGTTCTTTAAGGCGCTCTTACACTGGGTTGAAGACGGTAGCGTGACATAATGGACGCTCCAAAAGAGGAACAGCGTGGTGTGGTCAGGTTTTTGACAGCTGAAGGTGTTTCCCAACATGAAATTAGTCGCCGTATGACTGCTGTGTACGGTGAACATTGCATCGCATTGGCCACTGTGAAGCGTTGGAGCAAACGGTTCAGAGAAGGACGTGAAAGTTGCAAAGACAATCCAAGACCGGGCCAAAGCCACCTTGCAATCACCCCCGACACAATTGCACAGGTTGATGAGCTGATTAGACAAGAACGGAGGATAAGCATCGATGAACTGGCAGAGCGTGTGAACATCAGTCATGGTTCGGTTCACACCATAATTCATGATCATCTCGATTATCGGCTTTTGTGTGCTCAATGGATGCCCAAGATTTTGAACGACCGCCAGAAGATGGAGAGGTTCGGCGCTGCTTTGACTCATCTCATCCGGTATCACAATGAGGGTGACGACTTCTTGTCTTCCACCATTACGAACCTGAAACATGCCGGCAAAGCTTACAGTGGAAACATTTGAATTCACCCCCCCCCCCCGAAGAAAGCAAAGGCTGTCATTTCCTCGGGAAAGGTGCTTTTTTCGATCATCATGGGCCATTACTGATTGAATTTGCTAAACGTGGAGAGACTATCAATAGTTCGCGATATTGTGCAACGCTGGATCGGCTGCGTGTCGCAATCAAGAACAAACGACCTGGAAGATTGACGAATGGTGTGATCTTGCTACACGACAATGCTCGTCCCCACGTCGCTGATGTGGTTAAGACACAACTGACAAAGTTCAAGTGGGACACGCTGCAACATCCTCCATACAGCCCAGATTTGTCGCCATGCGATTTTCACATTTTCGGGAAACTGAAAAAACATCTCAAGGGTATCAGATTCGTGTCGGACGCCGCCGTGAAGGAGTCGGTTACAGACTTTTTGAATCGACAGCCCAAGGAGTTTTATGAGACGGGTATCACGCGGCTCATTTGTCAATGGGATAAATGTCTCAATGTTCATGGAGACTACCAATAAATAAAGTACTCTGTTTGTCATATATTCGCATTGGCTCACTTTCATTTGACTCGCCCTTGTACTTTCAAATAATTTTAACAGAGTGTGTAAATTATATTTTCATTATTATTGCTTATAACAAATATGCCAAATTTCAAAATACACCAAAATGTAAATTCATGTATATCTTAGGAAATTTTGAATAAAAAAATTAATTTTTTGCAGGTATGCTTAGAAATACATCTACTTTAAGATGATGGTAGAAATTTTATAGTAATTATTTCCAAATTTTGTTTCGAAAAATTTATAATCATAAGAAATTGGTGAATTTTATTTGGAATGAATTTAAATTTCGAAATATGAAAGGAAGAATCAAATAAGTTTAATAAAAAAAGAGATATTAATAAATATATAACAAATTCAATTAACATTGAGAAGCTAAAATTTTGAGAGCTAATTTTTTAAAACTACTCATACGATTTTTTCAAAACTTGGCAGTTTGTCATAATTTGAGTTGTAGAATTGAAATATGAAAAAAATTGGCATGTCATTTCGAAAAAAGTCCAATTTTGTGTCAAAATACCTATATTAGAACAATGCTATATATAAATTTAATACATATCCTACGTCGTGCCTTCGAGACATGAAAAAACACACGTTGAATTTCTTCAATCGGCCCTGTAGAACGGGAGATATAGAACTGTCCCCCTTTCTTTTCTTTTCGCACAGTGTATATATACTTTTTAAGTTGTATATGTGTATATGAAAATCACTTATTAATAGCTTAATAAATACAACTCTGTATCAAATAAGATTAAAAATATGTATTTATGTTAACATAACAACACTAACATTTTAAATTTTTATATTTTTTAAATATGATCTTTAAAGTTATATAATGGCAACGCACCTTTAAATATGAAGCATTAATATAATCATCTTTTGCAGAAATAAGTTTTACTCTGTTGCTATCATCTGAAATAAAAATATATACATGAAAACTGAGCAAAAAATGAAACATGCAATACAAACAGCAGACTTCTTTTAAATTAGAAATAAAAAGTAAAGGGAAAAAATAATATTTGGGGATCCGAAAAGTTCTAAGATTTTTTTATGATAAAATACAAATGAAGCAGTACAGGAAAATACGATACTTTTATTGAACCACACAAGTATCATTTTATTCTATGACATTTTGCCATCTCTCAGGCAGTTAGGAAATTCTTTTTTTAAAAAGGAAATTAGGTATTTTCGTAAAGAAGTTATTGACATGCTGTTTGATAGTCTCTAAAGAAGTGATCTCATGCCCATTGATAGTATTAAAGTGACCTGAAGAGTTGGTTTGGCTTACTTGATTATGGTAAAGCACGCGAGAGCTATCTGCTTGATGGGAAGGATGCCTTCGTGGAGGCTTTCTTTGCAAACCAGCATTGAAAGGAAAACTGGCTCACATACACATGACACATAAGGAAAACCATGAAAATGGCCATGCAGGCAGCCCTTTGTCATTCACCTGAAGGTATGAAAATCCAAAAGAAGGGGGATGTTGCAAATATCTCAGACATACTCAATAAGTTTTGATCTGACATTCATCGAAATATGGGGCCGAGCACTGTCATGATGGTATACAATTCCTTGAAGACTATCAGTTCTGTTTTGATATCTGCTTTTAAAACTGCCATTTGGGAACTTTCGAATTTATTGTCTGAACTGGTGGCAACAATTTACAGTACACAGTTCATCTGTAGTTCCACCATACACAAAACGCTTCTTTTTTGGGTGATGCAGTCCCCCTTTCAATGCTAAAGAAGATTCTTTTGTCTTACCCCATTAACTTTTTCTTGTAACATTATTGCATAGTGTCCACTTCTGATCTCCAATAATGAGCTGTTTCAAAAAAAGAGTTGCATTATATTTTTCCCAGCAAAGAATCATATGCCAAAGCTTGAGCAAAAATATTCTGCTCTATTGAAGTTATGGGGTACCCATTCTTCATCCCAGTACACATACTCATTGTGGAATACTTATCTTGTATGATAGTTAAGTTGTACAATTTGCATTTTCAGTGACAGCTTCTTTTAATAGGTCCTTATTCATACAGGACAGTTGTTCCAAAGAGAGCATCAACTTAAAATTTCCACGTTTAAACTTCTTAAAACACTTTTGAATGGTGCCATCAGAAACAGCACAAATTTTGTAAGTTTTCTGATTAGTATTTTTTTCCTTAAAAAAAAAAAAAATAATATAGTAAAAATTAGCTTTTAAGCTCTACATTAATGTCACAACACTGAAACAAAAATTATGCTGCAACATATGATAGTATTTATGTAACATGAGCAGAAAGAGTCACATTTAAACATCCACTTCAATCAAGATCGCTCTATTTAAAAAAAAAAAAAAAGGAAATCAACACACAATTTTCCAATATCTCAGTAAAAATACAATACTAGTTGAATAATACATTGCACATAAAATACTGGCTGGACAATACATTGCATTGGGGGGGGATATGTCAAAACATTGAAACTCCCACTAGAAGTGTCGAAGAACTTGTTGCACGCATTGCTGCAGCTGCTGGGAAAGTCCAGCAGATACCTGGTATTTTCCAGAACATCAGATCTTCCATGTGCCGGAAACGTGAGGACTACATCAGAGTCCAAGGTCGTAACTTCAAGCACCTTCTTTGATGATGATCGTTGTCTATTTTTGCTCTTATTTCTTAATTTCTGATGTACTACGCATAATAAACGTGTTTCCTCACTCTGTTTGTGTTCTTCCTTTCTTGTGTTTTGCATTGTCACTACTGCACCAGGAAAGCCTTTTAGACCATGCATTGCTATGTGATCTTCCATTGTCTAGGTGTACTCTAACTCTTCTGAAAGTTTGTAACTGATTTGCTAAAACACCCTGTATAAGAATATACATGGAACATTCAACAAAAGGCATCTCCTTATTCATGTAAAGACTACGAATGAATACTGGATAGAAAAGATATAAAAGAAAGATGATATCACAATAATGCTAGGCAAAACTTGGACTAATATATCTAAATGTGTAACAATCAATGTCCTATTTACTGGAGGGCCCACCAATGGCCGAGTGATAACATCTTTGAATACTGGTAATTCGGTCCAAGGTTTGAATCCCATGAATAGGCTGGCTGCATGAGCATTTTCAGGGTTTTCCTCATGTGTAACGTATATACAAACCAGTTTCCCTTAGAAAGTCCTCCACAAAGGCATCTCTACCCTAGGCAGATAACACTTAAGGCTTTGCCGTAATGTTACAAACCAAACTTATTTACTGGAATAATACTGGGGAAGATGTTTACAGTTAACTCAAAAAATTATCATTAAGTGAAGGGCAAATGAAAAAACAACAGAAAAGAGAAAATACTGATAATTAACAGAAGAATGTTCATAACTGTTTTAACTCTTTGAACAACATGACCAGTTTTATCCCATAATGAAATCTACTATTATTTTGTATGTAATCATTTGTAATTTTAAATAATTTATTTTCTAATATTCTTTAACGGCTTAAATATAAAGAATAGAAGTTTATGGAAAGGAACAGAAAAATAAGTACAAATCTCGGTAAGAAATTATATTCAAATACAGCTGTTCAAAAATAAGACCAAAAAGCTGTGCTGCTCAGATAAATTATATTTTCAAGCAATTGAATCTACAGAATACATTCATTTGGCTTGGTAAATTAAATCAATATTCAAAACAAAATTAACACACTGCAAATGAATAAACATAATTAGAAATGAAGAATTAAGTCAGAAATGATATTAAAGAACATTATTTACAACAGAACCTGAACAATGTCATCAACTTCAAAGATGTGTAAAAAGGCCAGTTTGAACTTTAACTAAATTTTAACACACTGTTGAGACACTTAAGGGTAAATTGCATGAGCAGTTTAAATATACTATAAGAAATAGAAGTTGGTAGAAATGACACACGTGGCCACAAACATGTACATTGCTGTCAACCATCATTAAATCATGAAGCCTCCAAAACAAACCTATAATGATCCATGGATGGGCCACGTGGCAGTTAAAGTGTTAATATACAAAGTTTAAACATTCTGTTACATAAACAATTAAATTATTACTAATGTGGACACAATCTACTTCCAAATACTATGACATCATCTGCTATCATGCTGTTATCCCACACACTTTCCTTTTTATATTTTTCACAGATAGTTTTACTTAAAACCAATTTGTTGTGGCAGTAATTTCGGCATCATTCTGCAATAGGAGAATTCATCACTGAAACTATTGTAATCTAGAACTCCTATTGTATGATAGTTAAGTGAATTCTGAAAATATTTTTTCTATTTTTTAATTTGACTGATTAAAATAAAAATATAATTAAATCATGAGATGTCTAATTAGAAATATTTAATATTTTATAAAATGACACTAGATGGACTCAGTAAAATCATTACACTTTTTCTTTTATATAACTCTTAAGTGGCTGGTGTCTCAGGCAGCTAGTTTTCAAAGAAATAATATTGTGAGAAAAAAAAAAAGGTATAGCAACCTTTAATGCTCCATCAGAAAGTGCAAAGACAATGATCCTTAATAATAAAGCTAAAATGAAAAAAAAAAAAGTGTTAACAGAAGTTGTGAGTCCAAGAGCAGTGGTAACCTGCAATGCTCAGCGAGAGCATAAAAAAACCTTAACAAATCCTCTGGCTACAAATCTAAATCTTTGTAGATTTTCTTTTTCTGTTCTTTCTCTCTTTTTTTTTTGAGGGGGGGCCAGAACCCAGTTAACACACAACCCGTGGGTCTGCCTTTAGTTAATTATGCTTTGACAGCAGATGTTTATTGTATATAATGTAAATACCAGTTTTCATGTTACATTAAACATGATTCTGAACATAATTTGTTCAGGTCTTCATTCTATGTGTGAATGTATACACTGAGCCCATAAAAGTCTTTATGCGGCTCCAATTCCACTTACAAAAATTTTACACTTTTTCTCTAAAATATAATTTGTGTTTTATTTCTTCCACATACAAAATTTACAGAGGATTTCAAGTTTTAAATCATACTTTCTAAAAATTCAGCAGTACACAAACTGAAGATTGAAATATTCAAATTTGTACATAGCTAAAAGTGAAATACTAGTTCAGTAAATATTTCTAATGTTACTAGATTAAGTGATGAGCACTGATATGCAGATCGTAATGAAAAGGTTTAATCAATTAAAATTTTTCAAACAAGAGATATTATTTACAGAATTTGTATTTTAGAAAATAGTGAGAGCTTCAAACGTTGACCTACTGCCAAGTGAAACACTATTTGCATAAGTTGAAAAGTATTTGCAATCCTTTTTTTTTCTTTTTTTTTTTTTGGAAGGGGTATGACTAAGAATTTTAAACATTTGGAAACTTTTAAACTACTTGTGTGAAAAAGCTTTTGGTACATCAAGTGTAACTAAATTATAAATTGAAGAAGCTTACATATTAATAAATCACACATGAATATCATTGAACAATATGTAGCACTTCATCGTGCGAACGACAGGCACCGCAGTCAGCCAGAGGCGCAGATCACATGTTCTGGTTATGTCACATCTTGTCTCTCGCCTCAAGGCCTCTTTTGGCGGGTGCCATTGGAGTGAAAGGGTTATTATGCAATGCTCCCGGTACGAGTCTCATTCCTGTGTGCATAATAAAGTATATTTTTTATATGAAATGCTTTTTCATTCAATAATGGAGTCAGATCACCTTTAATGTACCCATCTTGAACATCAAGCACTCCTCAATGGTAACTTTAGGACGTGAAATGATGTACTGTAACGATAACTTCTGGTTTTGATTCTTCTAGCTGGCGCGTGTTCTGCCTACAAAATGGCTGAATTTGAAACTTCTGCTGTGGTGATTCGACCTTTTATTCAAGTTGACCCATCCCTTTCGTTCCACATGTTAGAATCAACGTTTGAATTAGCTACTCCTAAACCAATTACAGAGGAGAAGACAAAATATAATTACGTTGTAGCTCACTTACCAGCTAATATTGCCCCTGTGGTTCATGATATCATCATTCAGCAGAATAAAGTCAACCCATATGAGGACATGAAATCAAAAATTATCGAAAGATACTCAGAATAAAAGACTCAGGACTTGAGGACTTGAGGTAGACGATATTTCATCTACTGTTATCGATTTTCAAAAATTCGCCACTGCTCAATCAAGCGACGAAGAACTTCAACAGCTTTTAGCATCAAATACCTCCTCTTTAAAATTAGCGAAACATTATTTCCCTCTCGAATATATTCATCTGTATTGTGACATGTCACAAAAACATCCCCGTCCTTTTGTTCCTCATTCTATGATTAATAGTTTTTAAAACCTTGCATTTTTTCTCTCATCCAGGTATCTCAGCCTCCATCGATTTAATAGCTAAACGTTTTGTACAGGACGAGAAAAGCAATAAAATCTTTTGTGCCCAGCTGTGATCAGCGTCAATGAGCTAAAATCGCCAAACATACCAAATCTCCTATCAGCACATTTGCTGAACCCGATGCTCATTTTGCACACATACATATAGATTTTATAGGCCCTCTACCTCCATCTGATGGAAAGCAGTTTTTAGATAACTATTATAGACCGGTTCACAAGTTATTCCAACAACCAACATGACTGCGGAAACAGCAGCTCGTGCCTTAGTACATGGCTGGATATCTAGATTTGGATGCCCAGTTACAATTACATCTGACCAGAGCAGAAATTTTGAATGTAATCTTTTTAACACAACTTACTCGCACACTTGGGTGCAGCAGGATTCAAACTTCTGCATATCACCCCCAGTCAAATGGAATTATCGAATGCTTTCATTGGCATCTCAAAACAGCTCTTAAAGCACATAATACAGTACAATGGACCAAAACTCTTCCACATGTCCTCTTAGGCATATGCTCAGCCATTAAGGACGATGTCAAAGCAATTTCTGCTCAACTTGTTTATGGCACAACATTAAGATTACCTTCCAATCTAGTAAACAGTGATGCTATAAACCAGACCTTAAATTCTTAATATGTAAACAGTTTACTTCAGACAATGAGATCTTTAAACCCTATTTCTACTGCCCTACATAGTAGTCCTAAAATTTTCATCAACCTCTCATTAAAAACTTGTTCTCATATATTTTTAAAATCTGATAAAGTTAATCCTCCATTGACACCATCTTATACTGGACCTCATTTAGTCGTTGACAGAAATGATAAGAATTTTATTATTGATGTAAACAGAAAACATACTACAGTCTCAATTGATAGCGTAAAACCTGCTTACCAACTGCCAGATGATATTACTCATATCTCATCTTTACCTATTCCAGTTTCAACTCCATTCCCACGATGCTTTAATCAAACATTTACCACTAAAAGTGGGCATAAAGTCCGATTTCCAAAGCATTTAGTTACGGACTACATTACTTGAGTAGAAACTTGTACTATTTATATATATTTAATGTTTTGTATTACGCATATGTTCCAACTTCATGTATAAGCATGAACATATATTTTTATTATAGTGTACTTCATATTCTATATTTCACTATTATAGCATTATATCTTCATTTTTGTATATATTGTAAATATGTATTATAAATTGTAATCGCGACTTCGTCACTGGGGGGCATACTCTGTAGCACTTCGTTGCGTGAACAACAGGCATCGCACTCAGCCAGAGGCACAGATCACATGTTCTGGTTACGTCACATCTTGTCTATCGCCTCAAGGCCTCTTTTGGTGGGTGCCGTATGAGTGAAAGGGTTGTTATGCAATGCTTCCGGTATGAGTCTCATTCCTGTGTGCATACGAAATGCTTTTTCATTCAATAATGGAGTCAGATCATCTCTAATGTAACCATGTTGAACATCAACCACTCCTCATATTATATGGAAAGAAATCACCTTTAAATTATCCTAATTTATTTTTTAACCAATACCAGATGGGAAAACGATAAGTTTGGTTTCCTCACGCTATAAGATCAGTAAAAATCTCAACCTTTAAAACGAAATTCTTCAATCATTTTATGCTGTACAGAAATCAAACTTTCTGTGTTTTATTTTTTATAATAACGGTAAACTTTTACTATTGACTGAAAGATTGTATAAAAGTTAAGACTTCATAATTTTTACAAAATATATTTTTAATTTAAAAATAATAAAATATGAATATTTGCATCATTTGAAACATTTGTGATTGGAAATATGCGTCTATGATCAATGGCTCACCACCCTCCAAAAAAAACATCATAAGGAATTTTAAAGGCATTCAGCGCATAACACATTCAGTTCCACATGCACATTCAATGCACATTCCTTCTATCCCCCCCCAAAAAAAACATAATTAAGGACTTTTACAATGTGACATAATGTATTTCCACAACTAACTTTTAATATCTGAACAAAATGTTAGAATAATATGTAACATTTTAGCAATTTATTAAAAAACAAAAATTCCTACTTCAAAATATTCATCATTATTTAAAAGCCTCTAAATTAATTCAAGTTAAGCTTTTCCTAAATTAGCATTTGACAATATTGCATTATGTGAAGGGGCAATAAAATTCCATTACCTGATTCTGCTTTATAGCCTAATGCAATGAATTATTTTTAAAAGCACGGTTTATTGCTTCTTTGTAGAATATGACATTTATAGGCTCTGCTAGTCAACAGAAAATTTCATGCTGAGTTATCTCCCGCAATTCCAGCTTCATAAATTCAAACAAAGCTTGCCATTGAAACTTCGTTTATGATGAAATTTTAAAGAACAAAATGTTAGCATTTATTGCCATTTGTAAGCAATTATTGCCATTTGACTTTATCAAATACAATAATTACTGCCATTATTGTATTTGTGCCAAGTTGCAAATTACTAAAACAAAATCAGTCCTAAAGCTCGGTTAATGCACTGTATTATCATTTTTTAATGCACTGTATTATCATTTTTTAATGCACCGTATTATCATTTTTACAACTTCAGTTACATATGCCTTATTACAACTGTCTATAGGTATTAAGACAATGAGAACAGAAGGAATGACAGAAGTCATATTCTCTACAATAAAACTTCCATTCTATTTGTTAAAATTTTCTGTGTTTAATTACAAAGAATGCAGATACTGATTTAAAAAAAGGGGGGGCAGGAAGAATATTCACTTTTATTTGATTACAAGAAAAATTTGAACATAATTAGTTTATGTGACTATGATTATGCAAAAACTTATAAAAAGTATAAGAAGTACATTTAATTTATACTCACAAGGCATAACATCGGGAAAACGATTTTTCAAAGGATAACAGCGAGCTACAGAAATGGACAATTTTCTAGATTCTTTATCCTGAATATCAATTAATTCCTGCAAGATAAAGACACAACAATAATCACTAATACATAAAGGAAATACTTTCCGAAGATTACAAATACTGGCTCCAAAAATAAATAGTCATCAGCTTACAGGAATTCAGAAGTCAGAACAAAACACCATTAGAATGATTTTTGTATACTGTTTCATTCAAAGGATTATACAACATTAAAATCCCATGACTTTATTTCTAGCTGACAAATAAAGAGACACTTGATTTATTCTCAGAGATTTCTCTTTGTTCAACTCTTTCAAGGCAGACTTGAAATCAACTGCATCTCATACAGTCACATGAAATCAAATATGAATGACGACTATTCAGGAACTTACTGCAAATACTTAATTATCCTTTCAAATCATTCAGAGAACACCAGGTATTTATGAATGTGTCAGATTTATAATCAAATGATGCAATGTCGCTCTCCCTGACATCAATGGTTGACAATATGAGTAATGAGACACATCATGCAGGATACTGCAAGCCCCCTTATTATTATTATTATTATTATTATTATTATTATTATTATGCATATGCAGTCCCCTTATTTCTAGCCATTAGTGACAGCAAGACACTTGATATGGAATCACATACTATTGAATAAAGCAATGTACTGCAATCATTTCAAGGGCCTTTTGAATCTATCAACATCTTGAACTTGACATACAGCACTGTCCCACTTTTTCTGGGCAGCTTGTGTGTGTGTGACACATACACTTTTTACACACAAAATATACTTTTTATCTTGCATATATATGTATAAAGATAAAAAGTATGTAGATCAAAATACCAACATTAATTTGCAACAGTCCTTTAACTCCTTATTTTTATTTGGCTATACTGGTTTGGTTTTATTTGATTATGAAAGTATAAATATGAAAATTAGAATACTGTAAATTTTTATGACCTGTTATAATGTATCAAGATAAGTGTATGTGATATGTATGTGGTATTCTGTGAGAAACTGATGCCTTCCCTGAAGCTTCATAATTACTTGGACTTCTTGAAACTAAACTGGACTGAAATTTCATTGGGACTTATTAATCATTTTTGATTTTTTAAAAAAAAAAGTATAATACTCAAAATTTATATCGTACAATTTAAAAATTATTCTGCATTTCAGACTTTTTATTTTCCTTATATTTATCTTAGTTTTTTTATGTACAATTTTAAAAGCCCATGGTTTAACTGGCTTTTACTCATAACATCTACTACGACGGCTAAAGATGTTCATATGATAGCAAAGTTAAATTCTTCTCGACACTTCCAAAGCAGCTGTTGTTAGATAATCCATGAATGCAATAAAAACACTGCTCACAGCACTGATTTTAATTTGTGCTGTGGATAAATGAGAAAATGGATGTGTACAAGAATTGGGAGAAGGCTGAGATGCATTACATGTATGGGGTTGCAGAAGACAATGTAAGAGAAGCTGCAAGATTGTACCAAGAGCGTATTCCAACAAGACAAGTCACAGACGCCAGAATCTTTTGTGATTGTACCAACAATTGTACGAAGAAGGTTCAAGTTGAAGGCAGGATACTAGATGTAGAAGAAATGTAAAAATGCCATCTATAACAAGAAAGATTTTTCAATGTATAAAAGAATGTTCTCAATGCAGTACACAGGCATTGTCACAAGCTGTTAATGTGTCTCATCAGCGAGAATGATAAGCCCTTTGAAAGGAAAAAATACATCCCTATCAAGTGCAGAGGGTGCAAGAGCTATCAAACAAAGATTCTGTCCCATGTAGTTTTTGCAAATGACCGCAATGGATTTGGATTTTTCCACACATGTGCTAGTGTATTCATTTTGTAATCTTTCAATTATTTATAAATTTGTAATAAACAACTCAAAGAGTTCATGCATTACTTTGTAATTTGTATCTTGAAGACATGTAGGCGTGTGAGTAGTAGTTGCAGTCATTGCTGATCGAATATTTTTTAATCATTGACAAACTTGATTTTAATGCATGACTGATGAACTGACACTATGTGCACCCACTCTTGAATGAATTTTACATTTCTAACACATTGCATAATTTGTAAAGGATAATGGATGAAAGTTTGTATAATGAATAATAAAGCAAGAACAGCAAAATTTTGGTCTTTTCTTATTTACTAAATTTTTGTATTTTAAATTGTAAGCTATATATATCAAACAATAAAATTTGTACAACTGGCTAAAGAAAGACATTCAAGGTTAGATTATTTCATTAACAGGGGTAGCTATGTATAAGCTCCACTCTAATTTTCTGTTTGTGAGAGAAAGATCAGGAATATGCTACACAACTACATAATCTGGAAACTTGAGTGATAGATTCTCAACAATGTTAAATTTCGATGAAAGAATAATAGGAATAAAAGAAATAGAATACTGGTTGGACATAAATCACATCACTACCACAACTTGTATTGAAAGATAGTAAGCATTCACATTTCTTCTTGAGAATTTTTACTAAAAAATTTCACAAGAAAAAGCAAAGTTTTTTTTTTTGTTTTGTTTTCCATTTCTCGAGAAACTACATAATTTCTCAATTTTAAAGTTTTCTGTAAACTTTTGTCCATTTATTTTACTTTATGTAATAAGTAATTATAACTTTACAACATTATTACAGTTCTCTGTTAACAGGCTACTACACTAAATCTGGGTGCAATGTTAAATATTAAATTTTATTCCTAAAATTTAATCTTTTAGGAAAACTTTAATCCTAGAATTTAATCTTTTAAAAATGATTGGCAAAAGCCATTAAACTTAAAATAATCGAGATACTCACTGCTACACTAAATCTTTTTTTAAAGTTACAGGATCCAGGCTTCAAAAAAGGCCATGTATGTACTTTGAAAGCGGATGAAAAATGGCAATGTAGTGTGATTTTCATTACTGAAGTTTTTTACATGTTCTAACTCTAATTTGTATCTATTTATTATCTAAAGAAATAACGAACAATCTGTATGCTCAAACTTCAGCCAGAATGACTGTTGATATTTCCATCAACTTTCACATTGGGTGGGATTTCAGATCGGATCAGATGTTTTACTTTTACATCTAAGTCCTATGAAATACGTTGACTTTTATGTCAGAAATGCAATTTTGCTTCACAATTTTGTTTGCAATTTTGTTTTGTTTTGTAATTTTAGAGTGGAAATTTTTTCCATTCATTTGGCTTTTCTAATATGAATTCCAAATCAATATTTCCTGAACTTATAAACTGAATAGTGGAGCTTTTCACTGTAAAAAAACATCATTAAGTAACTTAAAATGTGTATGAGTGAAAAAAATCATGCAAACAAATTCGTGATTTTGGTTTGATGGCAGTTATTTTAATTTATATTACAAACACATATGACTGAGAAAAAATTTATACAAACCTTCCACTTCTGATCAAGAGGGGTAGTTCCATTCAAAGACTTTCTAACAAGTCCATCAACAAATTTTTCATATTTCTCTACTTCAGACACAAATTTTGATCGCACTGATGGATCATCAAGAGGATCTTTTGCAAACTGCATAGATTCCTTTTCTCTTAAAGGTGCAATATCTTTTATATCCATTAACTAATTTAGAAGAAAGATACATGTTAGTATTCCAAAAGCATTCACACATATTATTATTAATTATCTATGCATATATAAATTAAAGAAACAATTTGTTATTTATTGTAACAGAGCATCTGAGGATTCAGACAGACAGACAACATGCTACAGCATCTAAGGACTTCATGAAGAGGCATCACTTTGCGAAAAACTTATAAAGGAAATCAATTGATATTTACATAAACCTGTGAAAACTATGCAAAAACTCATACAGGTGACCTATTCTGATATAAACTTGAGCAGAAATTACCATTATTAAAAGAAGATTCAGCCACTTGACCACTGACAGACCTCAAATAACATTTACACTTCACACAACAAACATAAATTTATTATTCCCTATTAACTACCAGTGACACATCTTCCATTTAAATTAGATATGCAAACATATTTCATTTTACTGCACTCTGCACGTATTACACTTTTTTATAAACTGAGTTCTTAATAAAGCCCATTTGCTGGAGTCATACTGAAAACCACATATGCTCATTTTATATCACAGTGACTGCTTCTCTTAATTCGTATAACTTTTTATTATTCTTATAACCTATACGTTTATTAATATAATAACACTGGGACAATTAATAGTCATATAACTACTTCTAAGAGGTTTACCTGCATTATGCTAAGCATGAGATGCAATAGATTTTAAAAAACACCCCGTGATTTCAAATACCAACTAAGAAAAGGACTAATAAAATTAATAAAATCATAAAGTAACATGACACAAATTTAATTATGAATTTTGATTTACTCATAAGTTTTCTTATTCTAATTAGTAATTGAGTAAGATTTGCTACCCCACATAACCAGAAATAAAAGTCCAATTTGCAAAACTTTGGAAATTTCCTCTGATGAAGTGGCACTGAAGTTGATTGGATTCCTCTTCTTTTGAGTTTTTTAATTTTTTACATTTATTTAAATTTCATAAAAATTTTTTGCATTGGGATATGCTTGTTTAAAAGTTTTGGTTTCAACAATTTTAAAAATTCTTTGCTACATTTACAGAATTATTTGAAATGTACTAATTATGAATTTCAATTTTCGTCTTTGTGAAAAAGTAGTTCTAAATTTCTTACTTTATGTCTATACATATATAACATACATATATTGCCATTCACACAACCTATTGGCTATGTGTATTAAATATGCATGCATAAAAAAATTATATTAAAAATTGATTACCATTTTAATTATCATAATTTAAGTTATAATACTTTAATTCTAAAATTTAGTGTGAACTTTGGGCCTGTTTAAGAGAGATCAGTTTCTTTATGTCTGGTCTTATTTTACTTAGTTTTAACTATAAATTAGGATCCACTTTTAATTTTGTTCTGCATTTATTTTTCAAATATAACATGGAAGAAAATCCTTGTTCACACAAATAGGTTGTGCAAATATTTGAAATGTCTTTAAATTCCTTTTTTCGGTTCACCCAAAAGTTAATAAGTAGGTTATTTTTGAAATCTTCGATTAGAGTTTGATCACAAATTTCTATCAATTATTCACTTTCTACAGGAAATAAAATTTCAAGTACGTTTGGACAAAATGGATTTCTAATCCAATATTCTTTTTCATTATCCTCGGGAAATTATGAAATTATTTGTCAATGAAATACAATGATTTTTATTGTCAGATGCTAATTCTCCTTTCATTTTCAAATTATTTTCGGTTAGAAAACTCTTTAAAAGTACTAAAAAGCTGAAAATGTTATTACCAATTCTTTGATTATTAGCTTGAGTTTTCTTTTTTATCACTGCACTGATTTTATCTCTAATGGTAGAGAAATTAACACTTGTCCTTATAATCCTAAATCTAATTCATTTAACATTCCAAAAATGTCAGCTAAATATACTAAACGTGCCAACCATAATTCACTAAATAAACACTTTTGTAATTCAAATTTTGAATCACAGAGGAAAATTTGAATTTCTGATTGAAGTTCAAAAAGACTAAAACTTTGCATCTGTAAAACGACATTACTTCGAAATGTAATAAAAGTGTTTCATGTTCATTGCCCATGTCTTGGCATAAAATCATAAATATTCTTGAATTTAGAGCTAAGCTTCGATTAAAATTAATTATTATCACAGCTTGATTCAAAATGATTTTCAGTTTTCAGGGATTGTTTTGGCTACTAAATCGCCAAAACGATGAATAATCACTAAATTGATGAATGGAGCAGTGAGTAAATTTAGTTTCAGGCACGACTTTCTTTACTTGAGAAACAACACCAGAATGCTTTCTTATTAAAGCCTGAGCTTCGCCACTGCATATGGCAATGCACGTATTCCAAGAAATATCATTCTTAAGATATTAAATTGTCAATTACTTCGAAAATTTCATTTGCAGTTGCTCTATCATGAGCAGACTCAGAAAATAAATACCCTTCAATTTGTTTACCTTCTTTGAAGAGCACGTAAACTAATAATTGAACAAAGTTCGTTATATCAGTACTTTCATACAACTGCAATATGAAATACCTACTGTGTTTTATTTTTTGAATAAGTGTCTCTTTTATGGAATTTGCCATTTCATCAATTCATCAACTTAATTACATCATTTGATAACGGAATATTATTAAGTTCATTAGCTGCTTTTTCATTGAATAATGTTGGAATGATATTTTTAACTGCTGGTAAAACAAAGACTTTCTCCAATAGTGTAAGCCTGCCCAATCTTGGAAATTCTTAGGCTAACTAGGTAACTAACTTCCAGAGTTTTTTCATTTTAAGTAACTAAACCTTTCATTACTTGTTTACTATTTTTGAATTCCAATAATTTCCTCTTAAATTTTTCTTAGATTTATTCTTTAAATTGGAATGCTTAGATTGAAGATTTTTATGGAACGATGGTTTCACACTTTGATTGGTTAATAATTCACTGCAAATAACACACTCATTTCACCTCCTTTCCAAATAAACCCAAATGATAAATGACTTTCATTACGTTTTCTATAAACAATTTTTCTTTTTTTTTTTCAATATTCTTAGTGCTAGCAAATTGTCTTGGATCCATAACCTGTTAATTATTACTTTTTCACTTAGTCAATCCTAGTCATTTTTCTAGTTTGAAAATCTAGGTTTGTTTTATTATTTTTTCACAAATATTTAAATGCACAATATATTAAGAGTTCTTCAAAAACAAACGACGACATTCTAAATTGCGTAGAAAAGTAAGGAATACAAAGCCACAAGATGACAAAATACCTGCTATTAAAGACAGCATATCGACTTAAAAAATTATTCTAAATGAAAATAGAGCAATACGAGCCCGGTGCTGACATAATGTACAGACATGCTAATAAATTGATCAACTCTAAAAGAATTAATGAGATACTATTACCTTTTTATAGGAGCTTCTTTCTTTTCCTATTAAATACAACATCCATTTCTATTACTGCTTTTAAAAACATCATTTATGACAAATTTTGTTACTTCTATGGCTAAAAGAATATTTATGAAAATAAAAATGGATTACTTTGCTAAAGTCTATGAGTGGCCATTAACCTTGAACACAGCTCAGATCTCATAAATTTACGAGTATAAGAGAAAAAACTTCAGGATATTTAATTTTTTAAGGATATTTAATTTTTTAATTTGATAGTTAAAAATATTTTGTTTCTTTGTGTACCACCTACCGGCTGAGAATCCCGCTTTAGATCATAAATGCTTCATTATTTCATAAATCATGATTTCATATTTTTAATTTTATAATTTCTACATGTCATCTTACTAGATTTAAACTGATGATCTAATATCCGGAAAAATCCCAAATACGAAATCACGGAAGTCTCGAGTACTGTATTATGCAGCAAAGATTATGAAGCAACTGTATGATCAGGTTTGTATTCATTTAAATACCAAAGCTATCAGAAGATCATGGCTGAAGAGGAGATATCAGCAATGCAAGTGGGAAAGCATTTTGAATGATTCAAGTGAGTAAGATTTAATGTTGAAATTACAATAGAGGATAACTAAAGAGGAAAGTTTCGCTTGTCTGCACAGCTCACACTTTTTAAATATACGCAACATGGTGTGCGTGAGTGCGTGCATGCATGCATATATATATATATAGAGAGAGAGAGATAAATGATTAAAACACATGTAGATTTATTTACTGTAATTTTAATTAATTGTGAATACATATCCAAACTGCTTACCTTCAAGCAGAATTTCAAGTAAAACACAGCATTACATTAGGATAATTATTATATCAAACTTATGCTGAATTTACTATTAGGTAGTAAACTTTCAGAAACAGAATATTACAACCATTTGGAATAATGGTATTATGATAATATACTAACTTAATATATTAGTACTCTTTTATTGCACTAGAAAAGTTTGGAAATTTGTCTTTCAGCATAAGCATCCAAAAAAATGAAAATAATCATAAGCCTCACATTCAGAATTGAACACGATAATTTTTTACAGGTTATCCACTATCTGTAAATATGAACAATAACTTCTCATTTATTTCATAAACCAGCTATTTTGCTGACATTAATTCCTTTGCTTAAAGCAATAATAATTATATTGTGTTTAAAGTGAATTATAACATGAAAGCAGAAGAGAAACACACCAAGCGAAATATAAAATTAGCAACTCAACAACTTGAGTTTGGCACAGATTTAAGTCAAGATCACATCATTTTGAGACCTTGACTTGATCTACACCAAACTCAAGGTTGTTGTGTTACTAATTTTATGAATTATAACATGTTTTTTACTCATTCCTTCACAAGAAATACACTTTAATAGTCTTTACAGTTGCTAAGCAATCTCTTTTCAAATTGCTTACCAGTGACAAAAATGTGATATATGCATAAAATTATTGAGTATATTTATAATAAATTAGCCACTTGATGCATAATGATCATAGAAATATCTTAAGCTTAGGCTTTCCTATTTCAAGTCCTGATATGTTACGAGACACAGTGCTACATTATTGTTGCCATTCCATCGTGTGAAACACCCTTTGTATACATTTAAAAAAATTTGCACTTACCTTAGGCTCCAATGATTGTGCTGTAAGCTCTATTTTAGCCTCTGTGGCATCTGCTGTGTTAGGTTTTGGCTGTGGTGTGATAGTGTCAGAAACAGTTTTTAACTGTGACTCTGTATAAGTTGAGCTCAGAACAACTGGAGCAGGACTCTTCAATTCAACACTCTGAGAAGTTTCAGATACGGCAGCAGGCTGAACAGGTGGACTAGGTACAAGAGGTATTGGTTCTATTGGAATAGGAAGTTGTTGATTGGGTATACTATTATTAGAGTTATAAATCCCATTAGCACTTGTCATACTGCATTTGCTTAGTGGATCCACAGCAGGCTGAAAAGGTTGCTGAGTGGCATATGCATTACCAGAATAAGGAAGTGGTACACTCTGCAAAGTAGATGGAACATTCGACTGTTGTGTGACAAGATGCTGGTATCCAATACTCCCTGGAGTGTTCACCACAGTTCCTGAATAAGCTGAGCCTGAAGGCTGCTGACTGACTGGAGAAGAAAACTGATTAGGTGGTGAAGGAACATTTTGATAGGTAGACTGTCCTCCAGAACAGGCCACTGATGCATTTGCTATTGTAGATTGGAATGAATTAGGAGCCACTGAACTGTACATAGTAGTACCAGGAGGGGCAACAGCATTCATTGAGCTAAAACTAGTTTGTGGAATAGTCTTAACAGAAGAAGATATTTGAGAATTAGTAACAATGGTATTAGGAGTCATATACATTTTAACATCTGAGGAGTTCATCACATGACTACTTGGAATCTGCTGGGGCTGATCACTAGAAGGAGGATTAGCAAATGAATATGGATTTACTGTACTGAATGTGTTTGTCCTCGTGTCCATAGAAGCAGTAACACTTGACTGTCCAGCCTGAACCACACTCCCGGATGCATGGTAATACTGCACAGAAGGATGATAATTATTAACACCTGTCTGAATCCTTGGGTCATAGCTTGTATTAGCTTGAATTCTCGGATCGTAAGTTGCAGATGGTAAAATATATCCTGGTGGTGGAGTAAACTGATTTCCTTGTGGTAAATGATATTGATTTTGTTGTCCTGATGATGAATGAAATAATTTTGACTGCTCTGCAGATGGATATACTTGATGTTGATAACTAATCTGTGAAGTGGCAGCACTGCTGGGAGAAACAACATGCTGTCCAAAAGTTGGCATATTTGAACTTGCGACAGATAGTACATTATTACTGAACTGACTAACACCCCCATATTGAGGCACTGAGGCATTAACAGGACTCCTAATGGTAGCAAAATTATCACTTTTTTGTCCAATATTAGTAGCTGAATAACCCACTGATTGCATACTAGTGAGCGAAACACTAGAACTAGGATCTGCAGCAGATGCAAATATATTATTATTGTAAGGATAAGCTACAGAGGTTGGTATTGACTGAAAAATGGATCCAGTAACTGTGCTTGAACTTCCAGCACTTGAAACTACTGCTGCAGAGACACTGCCTTGCAACTGAGGTGATGCAAAATTCAGTTTATCATTATAGTAAAGACTTGTAGTGTTACTATTACTAGATAAAGGCATACTGCTATATGTTTGAGAAGCCTGCAAATTTGGATCTCTCAAACTAGTAAATGTAGCACTAGATGGTAATTGGGGTTGAGAATTTGTTACAGCTGGATGCTGATACGGTATATTAGCTGCACCATAACCACTAAATGTAGCAGACGGTGTCATAGCCTGAGGCCAGTGCTGAGGCTGTGCAGAACTTCGACCCACATCAGCATTTGAAAGTGCAGTGGTACACATTGCAGGAATAGACGTTTGTTCAGATCCAACAGGAGTAGGGCGAACACCTATAGAAGATATTTCCAAATTCTCATCTTTTCGGGTACTATCTAATGCTGCAGGCTTTAATTTTCTATCAAACTCTGCACTCGCAGGTCCACCTAACGTAGCTTGCCGCATTGGTTCCGTTACAAATTGAGGAGTTACTGATGGCACTGACTGAACTTGAGTAGATGGGTAGCCATTATAAGGCACAGCAGGCATAGAACTAACTGCTCCTCGTTTGGGGAAAAATTGCAAATAGTCTTTTAATTTTGGAACATGCTGCTCTGAAGACACATTAACACTTGTATTTGGGGGTATTTTTGATCCTAAATAAAAAATGTCAGTTTAAGGGCATAATTTATTTCATTACACTGAACATATGAGATTACATTAAAATAGTAATATGAAAAAAAAAAGG
>KK116850.1:0-47748 GCA_000611955.2 Stegodyphus mimosarum | reverse complement strand
TAATAATTTAAAGCACATAATAAAATAATGTAATAATAATTTAAGTACATAATTATTTAAGTAAATTTATCTAATGTGCCTTATTTATTTTGCACTTTTAGTCTGAATATTATGATTTGGCTTTTCTGTCTTGAAATACGCAAAATCCTAAAATCCGCACAACCTCTTGTCCTAAGCATTGCGGATTTCTGAACTTCTACTGTACCAACAAACTGAGAGAGGGAAATGACCTTCTAAATCTGCAAAGTTTAGCATTCATGTATGCAAGGCTTATCTATCTAAATCGATGCCAATACTCAGGGAACATCAGAAAAACCCTCTTTGTAACTAACACATTTGCAAGAAGCACCACAGTAAACAACTAGCATTCAGCAGTTACATGGTTACTAATCAGCTAGCATTTCATAATGCTTTCAAATATTTAAAAAGCAAAAGGTTTGAATTAAAATAACATGTTCAACACAGCTTTTCTCACAGAAAATCAAAGAGAAACCATGATAATGATTTAAGTGCATAACAACTTTATCACAATTCTCTTAAACACTAGTCATTAAAAGTTGTTTTTGACTCAAAAAATTCACTACATAGTTCCGATAGAAATACTTCAAATTAGCTTAGTAATATTTCAAAAGCTTAAATCAAATATAATACAAAACTGAATACAAATTAATTACTACTTCACACATGTATGGAATTTTCGCTTCCTCACCATGTGGTGTTATAGGAAATACATCCAGTTAAAAACTGGGAGGCTTGGATTTGAAATCTCGGCAAGGGCACTGCTGATTTTACATGCTTCCTCCTTGAAAAATTCTAAGACTAAAGAAGCACTTGAACTAAAATATGATGGGCAATAGTTCATTACCACTTGGATTTGGTGATTGGGTCTCCTCCTTCCTAGTCATTCCTTTACGTGGGGGAGAATGTATCGAGAATTTTCTCCCTCCTTATTACATAACTTCAAAGTCTAATTAGAAGCACATCTAGCTAGCAATCGGGACATCTATAATTTGAAACCTAACAAAGTTACTGCTGATTTTTCATTAAAAAAAAAAAAAAAAAAAAAACTTAAATTGCTCTTAATCTTAAAGGCACCCAAATAAAAATGTGGTGGACAATAATTTGGCATTGCCTGAATTTAGTGACTGGGTGCCCTTCCTCTTTAGTTGCTCTTTAAATGGGGTAGAATTATGGAATTTGCTCCTTCCTCACCACATGCCTTCAAGGTGTAAATGAAAGTACATCCCAAATAGCAATTGGGAAGTCTGGAGTTTGAATCCTAGTCATAGTATTTCTAATATTTGTTTCCTGCTCCAAAATAAGCCTAATGACTCTACAAACATACTTAGATTACATTTCCTGTTTGTTTCAAATTATACACGGGCTGCGAATCAAAGTAATAAATGTTTTCAGGAAGGATTTCTAAAAGTAATTGGCTCATACTTAAGTTAAATATGGGAAGAAAAGAAAAAAAAATTCCATATGTAGCCAGCCTGCTCACCAGAATTTGAACCCAATCAAACTACAAGAAATCAATAAATATTATCTATATATTTAGTCACTGATGGGTATTTAGTCATTTTCTGATTCATATACTAAATTATACTAAACTATACATTTTTCCCAAACATACAGCACTGCCACTAAAGCTAAAAATCCATTGTAAATATGACTATAAAACTTCCTAAATTTTAAATGACACTTTAATCCAGTGGTCACCAAATTTATGAGGCTTCTGAGCTACTGTGGATACACAGTAGGATATTTAAGTCCTACTACCAGCTAAAGACAAATAAAATGTTTTAATTTTCGTGAATTATATGATGGATTCACATCTGGTTCATTGCCAAACTGATATTCAGTAAAAAAAAAAAAAAACTTACATTTATTGCCTATAAATTCGCATTCTAGTAAATAAGAAATCAATTTTAATTAAACTGTATAGATGAAAAAAAAACTGAATTGTACATAAGAAAGAAACTGAAGTGTAGTTACTAATAAATAGCAAAAAGAATGACAGAGTTTTTTATCAGACTTGTTAACTTTAATAAAAAGGATGGAACTCTTTTTTTGTCATCAACATGTTTTTTAGTGTTGGGAGTGTAGGCAATGGCTTGTACTCGAATACAGTTGTACAAATGTTCATCAGTTAGTCTGTTCCTGTACTCATTTGTAAATTTCATACTGGAAAGAGAAATTTCATACAGATATGTAGAGCTGAATATTGCCTTCACTTTGAGACAAACCTGGACAAAAATTAGATATTTTTCTTTAGGAACAAGAGGCCAAATATTTTCAGAGCTTGAAGAAAGCAATTTTACAGATATATCACCTTGAAAATCAATCAGTTCCAACTCCACTACAGCATTATCGTCTTGAAAATCAAAATGCACCATAACACAAGTAGGGCATTAATTTCTATAACAGGTGATTTGACAAACAATTGAAATTCTTTTGAAATTTTAGAAGCGATTTTTGTACTTGCTACTTTTTTACTAACTGATACACTTGCATAACGCAGTAAATACACACATTTGTCCTTTACCTAGGTAAAGAAGTAATTGGTTTCCCATTCCGAATGAGAGTGATAAGTTTTTTACTTTTTGCTTGACTACACCATTGTTAGAACAGACCTAGCTTGGTACCAATGAGTAAATCAAACTATCCAAGTTAGAAAATACCTAATATATGCAAAATAAATAAATAAATAAATAAATAACATGCACAACCTCACACATATACAATCAACTATGAGATGAGGTTGACAATGGCAGTTGCATGGAAGAAATAAGCAGTTGTCATCAGCATCGGCTCAGTGGAGGAATAAAGGATAGCAAACCAAAGTATTAATGTTATCTACTGAAAACGTCTCTGTGAGCTACTAGTAGCTCGTGATCGATGGTCTGGCGATCACTGCTTTAATCATATATTCTGCACAACAGTTAGTCAATGTATGAAACATCATTTTCCAACACCATATGAAAACTTAATTCATCATAAAAAGTATTGCTATTATAACCTGTAAATTTTTAGCAATATATCAGCTGTAATAAAATTGCTTCCCAGTCAGTCACAGCTCTCAGTACAGCAGCCATCCCCATTACTAGCTAAAAATTACTCTGACCATTCATATCAACACCTAATATTTTTAGTCCAAAGGGATTTAGTCCCGAAGGACTATTACTTTCGTTTTGCGATTTTGCGTTGATTCACTCTGAATGCCCGATTCACTTTTCAAATTGTTGCCACTAAATGTTATTGCTCTGCATTAAAGTTTAAAAAATGAAAAATCTGCATAAATGTATGCATGTTTCTCGCATTGTGATAAAACCTAGAGCCATCGAATTTTGAATGACGTAATCCTACTGCGAATATGGGCATCTGGAAGCCCTAATTTTGAATTTGAAATTTGCTTTATTATCGATTTTATGTTTTGTAACATTTCAACGAATTTCTGATTAACAAACTAAATGATTTCAAAGCGAGCAATGGCAACACTGTACGGAAAAAAAAACATTTTTATCTCCAGCGCACGAGACTTACGGAAATTCTAAAAGTATGTTCATTTTAAAATGATTTTGCGATATTGATTTTGAACTGAATTTTATGGTTTGAGTACGTAGTACGTGATATTTAATAAAAAAAGGTAGCACACAAAACGTTAAAAAAACGCGCCTTTGGACGTAATTTAAAATCTGAAATCTTTCAGATTTTTTTTTTATATTTTATTAATTTTTTTTTTAAAGTAATTTATTTAATATTGTATAGTAAACATTATCACTTTAATATAAATCATAATGCACCTATTATTTTTCTACTGCATAATTTTTACAAAATGCAATACGTATTCAAGTGCACTTATCTTTATATAATAATAATAAATAAATAAAAAACTTACTACCACAAATCTAAAATGATGAAATTATTTATTACTTTCAACCTCCAGCGATTGTGTCTAAGCTGTATTGCACCAAGTTTGTAGTATTTTTTGTGGATAAAATTAATAATTAAGCTTCGGTTATTCTACATTAAAAAATATTCTTAATTATGTGTCATTCTTTTAATTATGTGTTTATAATCATTCAGTCCTGTTTATGTAGGAAATATGGGTCTGTATTGAATAATTAAAGAAGACATAACAACAAACAAAACTTACATCAGCTCTTCATTTTTCCCTTCAATTTTTGATACAACAGACCTCAAAATCTTTGCCTTCTCTTCACTGAAAACAAAAAAATTATGAAAATGTTAAGTAAATTTTTTATGCATATACCTTATTATAAAAATCCATGTGTAACTTCGACGAAATACACAAGATTTAATTTAACAAAAAGATAGCATATAAAGATAATAATAACTGTACCATACTAAAATAATGCATTATAGCTGAAAGGAGTTTTCAGAGAAAAAAACAGATACACATTAATTGCACTCCTTTCTCTGCAAGCAATTAAAAAAAAATCTGCTGATGACTTATGAGGAAGTGTGTAACTAGCAATATTTATAGTAAGATATTTTTCTTAAGCAACATTAAAAAAGAAGATGGTAGAATTCATAGGAATCGCCAAAAGCAAATCATGGTAAAAGCATAATCGATCATCTGAAAACCAATTACACAGTTTTGTTTCACAGAAAAGTACTGAATACTACACACTTCAATTATCACACTAAAATCCGCATAGCTTATAAATATTGTTCATGGCAGAATAAAACCTAAAATTGTACATAATTTATTGGCATTATTTTAGGCATAGTAAAAGATCAAAAACCCACCAACCTAAAATACATCAGCACATAAAATTTGCATGAATTCTCTTATATCAAGAGTAAAATTCATAGTTATTAACATTGTGAAACTATTAAAACTTTCAGATTTAACACTTCTGCCTCTGATTTCATGGCTTCCTTAATAAATGTACAGGAGCTACTGATGGCCATATTTTTATTTCAGTTCTTATTCAAACAACATCTGATAGTAATAAATTTTCTGGATTAAGAATCCAATAAAGATTAATTGTTTCTTTATGTGAATGAAATGAAGATAACACTATACTGAATAACAAACTTTGATAAAATTAAGATCACCATCTGATGACATGATAAAATCACTGACAATATTTTTAATTTAATGTAAGGAGATTGTGTTCATTATGATGATGAACAGAACACTAACAGCATATCATTTCATGAAAATTTAGTTTTAGGGAAAAAATATTTAAAATAAAGCTGTAACTGATTACAAAAATAAGACTGCATATAATTTGAGAAGGAGGACTCAAATAAGAATATCTTGAAAGTTTCGAAATAAATATTGTAAAATATATATGTGAAAAATATAAATATTTTATGCATCTCTTAATACTGTTATACTTTTTGGAAATATTTGTGTTATTCGTTCATAACTAAGTTTTTATGTATTTTTTATTTATTTACTTATTTATGTGTTTATTTATGCATTATGTCATAGAACTTAGACCTTTTAATTATGAGTTGATTAACATTAGAATCAAGAACAGCTCAAATAGGACTATAGATATGGGCAGAAACCTCCTATATGTTGGTGATTTCTGGCCAACATGGAGATACTCTGGAAGTTTCCAGGATATACACTTTTGAATTCCTGAAAGCAACTTTTGAAGCTTCCAGAAATGCTTACCTTTCCAATGCTTTAGCAACTCTATATATAGCAAGATGGTAATAGCCACTTGGATGGCTATTCAATCTGCCATCAGTCCAGTTAATCAGTACCATCTGCTGCCAGTTCAGTCATTTAGTTCACCAATTGTGCAAATGTATTTAGTTTGTATTTGCTGAATACTGGTTTGCAATTTTGATGATCTGTGATATTCTTTGCATGTTATGTAGCATTTTACCTTACGTCTGTTTCTCTCCTTGAGCTACTTATAACTGGTAATCTTGCTATCCGAGCTGAGATTTATAATCAATAAAGTCATCCTGTCTATCTTACCTAATTAATTAAGCAGATCTCTACAAATTTGTAACACACAACAAAATTATTTTGTTACAAATTATGATTGTTATTTTCCTTTTATAAAGCTTTTGTTTTGCTCTATAAAAAATATCAAAAAAACAATTTTTTGGTACTTTCATTAAGCAGAAAGTTGCCTTAAAAAAACGGAATGTACTTTGTAGTATTCTTTTATTGAAGCACAACAAAAGAATCCGCACAACCTCCGAGTCCAAACTAAGTAGATTTCTGGTTTATTACTTGCACATGCAATGTGAGAATTTATTAGTTCTACAATAACTGCTCCCCTGCAATATGTCAGAAGAATATTATATTCATTTTAAAAAGAAAGTGTATCAGATTGCTAAAATTTTTCAACTAAACCCGAGTATAACTTTTCTTTAATACCATAGAAAAGAAATTAAAACTTTCTAGACCCATAAAATATTAAAAATTACAAACTCTACCAAATATAGCAAATTTTGTTATTTTTTATAGTTTCTTAATATTTTATATGGTTTAATTCCAGAATACATGAAAAACTTACATGCTTAAAATGATTATACATTTAATAAACTAAAATTACCTATATAATGATGAAGTCTCATGTGCTTCCATCGGAACCAAGCGTGCAAAAATATCTGGTCCAGACACATCTGGATCAGTTATACTGAAAGGTATTCCTTTGACTAAGGATGCACCTTTTAGTTCAGGTAAGCTACTAAGTGATGGCACTTTTTCATGATACACAAACTCATTTTCCTTCTTAGATGAATTATGTCTAAAACAAAATGGCAGAATTACTAATACAAAATATTACTGCTAAAGAGCACTAATATTAAAATTAAATTTTTTCACTTACTGACTGATGTTGAAAATCACATAATTTTCTCAGTATTAATTACTTTTACAGTAAAATTTAGTATAATGAATAATTCACAGAAGTTATACAATTATATATTCGGCAGTCAAAAAATATCGAACCTGACTATTAAATATAAAATAAAAAGAACTTACAAATTATCATTTTGATTCCAAAATATTTAGCAGCATTTTGTGTATTACATTTTCAATCTTATTATTTTTTCCAATTTCACGGAAGTTTTGCGCAACATGAAGTCCACTGAAGTATGTTTTGAACTCAACTTACAACACTGATACAGATGAACACTTCTTTAAAATTTTAAGCAAACAATCAATTTTCAAAGCATTCAAAATAACAATGTTAATATTAATGTAAATTTGAAGTATGATCTTAATTTTATTTCCTATAGAATGGTATTACCACAAAGATCAACTTATCAATAATCAAACATACAAAATAATAATTTTTATTGCATTAGATAACTATTATTATTCAAACTCAATTTTATTTTATTACGTTACTTTGCAGAATTCTGAAAAATATCCTTACTTGCCACCAATAACATCCATGGTAAAGGTTAAAGATTCAGTCAAATCATCATTGTCAATATTCTGGAATAAAAATATGACATTCAACTTAAAAATGACAATTTATGTTATACATATCTATTTTACACATCAGAAATTGAGAAATTCTAATAGCGGTTGACTAAATATAAAAAAAAAAAAAAATAAATAATAATTTATCTCATAAAAACAAAACAAAATCAAAATGAAAAGCATAAAAACAATCAATTACTTTTGCAACTTTGAAGGCTTCTGTCAAATGATCATACGCTGATTGAAACCAAGCAACACGCTCTCCCCATTTTTCATGCTCTTCAGCCAAATTGCCCATATATAAATGAGAAATACTTGTATAATAAGACATCTTAAATTCAATGAATTTTTTCCAACTCTGTGAAATAAACAATAAATATTTTATCATTCAAAATATATATTACAGAAAAATAAATGTTGCACATCTCAGGAAATCATAGAATAGCTTTGTAATTTCATGTATGCAGTCCTAATCTAAGAATAAGTACTAGAATTTGTTTATAACATGTTTTTCTGCAACATTTCATCTTCAAAAAAATTTTCCAAAATATTACTTATTTCATAGTTAATTTATGTTTAATTTCAAACATTTCTATAATATAAATGTAAAACAACTTAGCTAACAAATTATTAAAAAAATTCCATAATGTGAAATTAGAATTACCACAGTAATTAAAATAGCTCTTGTTTTAATTTTATAAAATTCAATAATTACTTTTGTGAACCTTTCAGTGATGACACACTGTTCTTCTCGAAAAACAACGATTTAAGGCCAAAGTAAAAATTTAGGAAATCAAATAAAAATAAATTAAACATAATTGCAATAATAAATTAAAAAGTGAAATAAAATTCAAAATCCAGATTTATAATTATGCCACTGTTCTTTTGTATAGAACTTCACATCTACAAATAAATTTTTAAAAAATTACTTACTTATTCTTTAATTTAAGCTGACCACAAATTAAAAAATGCGAGCACACTGTAGGAAAATGTAACTGCTTAATGATTAATAAGTGTAACATTTTATTATAATCATAAAATTTGATTCGAGTACAAATATGATATATTTAGGAATGACTGGCAATTTTACATCAATTGTTACATAACTACAATAATGCAAAGCATGTACATCTTGGAACAGCAAAAAATTAGGGGAATATTAACAAACTTTAAAAATTTAATACTAATTGAAACTGATTAATATGTCAATTAAGCATAAGAGCTCTCTGCCATAGAAGGAATGCCTCACTGGGGAAGTGTCTAAGAAAAAGCAGTAAAGTACAAGTTCGAAAGAAAAGTTCTGATTTTTAATTTACTTTGGCATTAAATAAAACACCTCCATGTTGAAGAAACACAATCATTTATAAACACAAATCAGTATGATCAATAATTTGGCTCTAGCAGACTTTTTGCTTGGCATGCATCTCAAACCATAAGATTCTACATTGAAACACTGCTGATCTTAACTTTGTGGGGTTTCATTTTATTTTCCTAACCGTTAATTTTATTTTAGAAACAGCCTTTCCTTTAAACTCTCATTTTCACCACACACTTTCTTGGCAGAATGAGATTTCAGTTTTGCCCATTATGCAAAGTAGGGCAGAAAGGTACTATTTAAACTGAGGTTTGAGTTACTTCAGACAGAGAGAGTGTGTTCTTCCTTTAGGCCATGTTGTTTCACTACTAGTTAATGCTTGCAATTTTACTGTCATGTATATAATTGCCTGTTACCCTATGTTGTTGATATTAGTTTAGTTAAACAGCTCTGCAGCTTCGGCTGATTATTCAATTTAGATTTAGTTTTAATTTTACATTCTATTTTTGAATTACTGTCGAAAGTGTTGATGAGATATTTGTAAGAATGAGAAGTGCCTTCTGTTAACTGTTCTTCAGTGAATGAAAGGGTCTTTTTAACATTCTTCTTGAGTTGTTAGAACTTAGCGAATAGTCACTTCACAGTTCTAGTAATTTTTAGCTTCAAGTAACTTTAATTTAGCTATAATCCTATAATTTAGTAACTTATATCTCTAACATCAACAGGATGAATCATATTTTATTATTTTTTGCTTTCATCACAGTATTACTGTCAACATTTGGTAGCTTGAGAAATGACTCATTGCAAAGTGCTGAATGTGTTGACGAGGAGAAATTTAATACAATTTTTTTCTATATGTAAAAAATTCATAAGCCAAAAGATTACATTTAGTGCTGTTTGGATTAAAAATAACTGATTTGTTATTCAGATAAGCTGAGGGCTGGTGCAACTACACCAGGCAACAAAATTTTTAGAATTTAGAGGAACACAAAGCAACAAAATTAAGGGATCATAAAAATCTTTAGAGAAGGCATTAGGATGTAAAATCTTCAGGCATCGAAATTTTTAGAATATATGGCAGCACCTAGCAGCTGAATTTAGGATTCGTAGAGATTGCACCAAGCAGCAACACGTCTAGTGATAAATAGTGTCTAGTGATGTCCTGGATAAGCCTTAAGTATAATTATTATGCATTTATTTATTTATTTGGGACTTAGATAAGCCTTAAACATGTGTAAAAAATAGAAGTAAGTATAATAAACAACTAAATTAATAATATAATCCAACCTTAACTTCCTCAGCACATGACAGAATCAAGACAAAATTGAGCAAAACATGTCTTTAGTTGTCAATCCCATGATACTTTGCCAATAGTGTACAACAAGTGCTAGATATGCTTTAATAATGATAGTCGCAAATTTGGAAGGTTTTCAAATATTGCAAATAAAATGTCAGATTTTCCAATTGATGGAATTTGAAAAGAAATACGCAAAATTGGAATTAACTGAAGATGACCAGAAATTTTCTACTGTGATGACAATGCCCCAATAATCAATCAACTAGACACTGAAATCTGTAGTATGGTCCTAAATCCAAAAGCATCGCTACTGATAGAGAATTTGTTAAGAACAAAAAAACTTTGATCAGCAATTCAGTGAGAATTCTGGACATGGCAATTACAGGACTTGAACAAACAAACTTTAAAAGAAAAAGAAATTATCTCTATCCATAAAATTAATGAGAAAATATCAGCACAGAAAAAATTAAACAACATTGAATGAAGTGTTTAATAAAGAAACAAAATAAATGTTGAACCTTTTTGTAAATTTTGATTCCCTTAAGTCAAAATGGCTTCACTATTACATAAACAACTTTCCATATTTTTTATTTTGTAATATATACATGTCATTTTACTAGCTTTAAACTGATGATCTAAAACAGAGAATATTTCCAAATCCACCCAAATCCGGAATTTGACTTCGTATTGCATGTGCATAATGTTATCTAGGTGGAAAACCTTGAAAATCATATAAGTCAACTAACTAGTTTACTAGAAATGTTGATCATCTCATGTTGAATGAATTTAACAATGAAACTAATGCTGGTCAGAATTAAATGATTCCACATGAATGATAATGATCATTAATAAATGAGAAGATAAGCTCTCCAATTTTTTAACCCCTTCGCGCCGAGTAGCACAAACGCGCGCTTATCGCAGAGGCCGGCAATGTCTTATGCGAGCGTCCGTCCAGGGCCGGGGGCTTTTTTGCTATTAAGCCTAAATCCATGAAATTTCCGAAGTATCAACGCATTGTTTAATAATTCTCTATAGAGTATTTAAACGGCTTATGCTTTATAGATATTTTTATATATACTTTAATTACCTTATTTTTTGCTTAAGTTCATATTTTACACATTTTATTTTCATTACACACCATTTTATGACTTTTAACATTATACATCTGAAAACTAAATATATTACTTAAAATTCTCTTTTCGTATGAAAAATTTGAAAACAGGGATCTACACACAGTCCTACGTTACATTCCTTGCACTCGTAATAACTCGTTTGCCGTTTTGGAGGATTTTTCCGGGAATGTGAACAAACGAAGCATCGTCGTCTCATTTTCTTATCAGTCTCTTCTGAACAAAGTTTTGGAAAATGTCTTTCAGTTAATCTGAGCGGATTTAATGATTCTGCTGATCTTGGTGTGATATTAACATTGGTGTTTTTAGAGGAATACCGATAAATAATTTGATTAACTAAATTAAGCCGATAATTCAGGAGAGGATGATTTTTTTTACTTTTTTTGTTGAAAAGAGTATTGGCATTAAATACAGCCATATCCATGATATTGAAGAAAAGCTTCTTATACCATTTAACAGTTTTTCTGAAAGATGGGTGCTGAATAATGACGGAGTGGTAATTCCGAAAAATTTTCTATTGTGGATGACCATGTAGGAGTACTTGCTTTCGACGTACTCGGCATACATATGTCCGAAATGTCCTCATCATCATTAGATTCGCCAAATTCTCTATGATCAGAATATATCATAGTATCACTATCACTACTATCAGAATCTGTTTCAGAGTCAATATCTGAAATATTTTGCATCATTTCTGCTATTTCATGCTCTGTTAAACATTTTCAACGCTTTGACATTGCAATGGTAAAAACAGAAGGAATTCACTTCTAAAAGATCTAATTATTTTCTAAAAACTGAACTGCAAACCGAAATTCCCAACGCTTTAGTGAAAATAAAACTTCTCTACTTACAATAAACAACTACCACGTGCGAATTTAAAGAGACGTCATAAAGCACGCCATTCGGAAACATTTATTTCCCCTTTTGTTTATATAATCAAAAGCACGTGTATGTGAGTCATTCTTCTCTCATTTTGAGTAGAAGGTCTAATGTACATGCATCTGAAACCATATGGACATACAGTGCCATCTCGTGGGAGAAATTATAGTTTTTAAAACGTTCCAGGACACTGGCACAAATACGTGACAGTCGGGGATAAACGGGATAACGCTCTGGCACGCCTGCGTGTCAGCCGGGAAGTGAGTGTGTTCGTTGCTGGCACGTAGACGTGACAGTCGGCGTGAAGGGGTTAAGCCAGCTACTGCAAATTATATAAGCAAACATAAATGCAAAAATTAAGAGCAAAATGGAAAAATGAAAGCAGAACTATACAGAATACGCAGGAACCACCGCAAAAACAATCATGAGACTGCATATTGTCCAGTATGATAGAGCATGTGCAATAAATAGGATTCTTGTAAATATAGGATATTCTTGGAAGATGTCTGGTTGCTGTGCTTCACTAGCCACAAAGAAAAACTGTAGAACTACAATGAGCACTGTTGCGCTTGCGCACGGTAGAATGAACCTAATTTTGAATAAAAATCTTTTGGATTTATCTTGGTCAGTAATGTTCACTTCCCACACACTTACATCTTGAAGATGTTATGGTACACTTTCCTCTGATTTGAAATACTTCTTCACAATGTTACATATGAAAGACCCGTGTTGTCTTAATTTTTGTACCCAATTTTGCTACACTCAGCAAGTTGACCTAACTAGGTGCTTTATCTCTAGCTAAACACCAACAAAACAAAATTAGAATTCTGAAATAGACAAATATAGTTCATTGCTTAAAATATACTTAAATCATTAATATCAAATAGTAAAATCTCAAGGTGAATGGCATAAACATATGCAGAAACTCCTCACAAAATACTTTTTAAACTATCATGGAAGAAAAATAATTTTATAACAGTTACTGCATTATAATTTAAACATGTTTCTGTGTACAATGTGGCAGACCACATGATGATAGGAAAATTTATGTGCAGTCATCTCAGAAGTTGCAAACCAAAGGCCAATACCAACTAGTTAAGCTGTTAAGAAGTATGAGACAACATGCCCTGACACTTCAAAAGCAATAACTTCTCTAATAATGTCTCTATTTGAGATTATAAATGTCATAATTTTCTGGCCAGTGTCATAAGTTTTAAGCTATCTGCACTGTGTCTGTTTTTAAAGGTTTTTGATTTCAGAGGACTCATCCAGTATTGATTCTGCAGTTCTAATATCGTCTTTAACTACAATAAATCACAAGTCTTAAATTACAACAGTGAAACCAACAGAACACAACTAATTCAATTTGCAAAATGTACCAAACAGAGACAGTCTATAGCGAATGCAATAAAATTCAAATACAGAGAACTGCCAAATGCTTGCAACTAGTCAGAAATTTGTATCTGCACAATGAAGACAACTTTGAAAATTCCACTAGGTAAATCACATCACTCTATGCAAATAATAATTGATTGTTAATTTGTTGTCAACATTATTTAGAAATGTTATTCATTAGGAATCATTATTAAGCTTTTTGTAGATTATTAATAAATATGTTAAAAGTTCACTATTGCAGTTGTTCAAGAACTAGAACCTGCAACTAAACCACCAGCTGCATCAACAGAAAATATACATTTTCCCCAAGGAAACAAAATCATGCATAAGACAAATGCAATTTTAAAAAGAATAAGTACACATGAGAACAGGGCTTAGCCTTTTTATTCACAGGATGTTTATTGGCAGAAAGCTTGGACAATGTCTCATGAACTATGAGAACTTCTCATTGGTGTTTTGTTGATAAAAAAGACATAATTATTAATTTCAAAATATTTTATCCACAAATAATAACATTTATAAATGATATTGAATTTTCAAAAAATTTTAACCATAATATAACATTATTCTTCAACAGTTCATCTTGAATAATTTCCTTCAAACAAATAATATTCAAGTATCATATCTATATATACCAAGTCCTCTCTCACAGGGAATATACCATTAAATGTGGCAGCCAATAATTCAGTTCAAAAGGCATACACCATTAAACATGGCAACCAATAATTCAGTTCAAAAAGCATACTTCTGTAACTCCATCTACTCCACTTTGCATTAAAAGAACTAGAGAAAACTAACCTTATACTTGAAATCTACATCCTTAAAGAGTGATAGTGCAAATACATAAAAATGTCAGAGAATTATTTCAATAATTGATATTAAAGGATAAATAAAGCATTTGCTTTCAATCTTTATTTCATGCATTTAATCACGGTTTTTTAATTTTGTAACTACAATACTTAAATTATAATAAAATATGAATGTAACCATTTTTTAAAAATATAACTGCTTTTGATTGTTTTTCCAAAGCAGTTATTCTAGTCAATTCCAAACCAGAGGTTGTAGTTATAAATCATGACACAGATACCCAGATTACCTCAGAAACAAGACAAACCTTGAACTTTCTTTATAAACACAACAAAACAATCGTTTTTCAATGGATCCCTTCACATGCAGGTATCAAAGGTAATGAAAAGGCAGACTCACTAGCCAAGAGAGCAACACTTGAGCCACAAAACAGCAAAGCACTCCTTACTTAAAAAGCATATTTTTGAGTCATTTAAAAAACATACTTTTGAGAAAATAAAGGATCTCTTAAATCTGACCAGGCCACAAAATCAACAGGCAAATCCTGGGCTAACATTCAAGATACATTGAAAAGGTTTTGTCAAAAAACCCCCAATGCAGAGCATCTTCTTGTATGTCCAGAACTAGATAAAGAGTCTCAGAAACATGGTGAGATAAATAAACTACAATGGAATGCCAGAGCTTTCATTAACTCCTTGTAAAGACTACATCTCTTATGTTTCTTTCCTTGTTGTTTAAATTTTTAACTACTTTTGTTCCCATGTTTATTCTGATTCTTACTTTTAATGTTTGTTCTCTTTTATTATTTATCATTCTTGTGTGATACTTGGAACTGTTTTATATGTTTGGATTGATCTTTCCAATAAAGTCATATGTAACAACATATAAATGCATACCTTGAAAATTTTAGATCCAACTATATCTAAAATACTTCCAGTGTCCGTACTGGGACTGCCTGATACCATTATGCCCAAGGCGCATTTATAATAGTCAACTATTTGTGTCGCAATTTTTGCAGTAATTGTAGACTTCCTGCTGTCTAACATAGATTTTTCCAAAATGCATTCCTGGGCCTGTGCCTATAAATTCAAAATTATAAACCTATAAAAAATAATAACATACAAAAGGAAGCTAATTACAAATTAACAATACAATTGAAAAAAATATATTATTGTTGGTTGGAATGCGCTTTAGCCCACTGCTTGGCGGCGATTGTTTTTGAATGAGCAATAAACACGCCAACATGGGTAACTCCGTATATCCGCCAACATGGCTGACTGTTTGTACGTTGCCTACATTGTGCAATTCGCTGAAGTTTTTTTTTAAGTTTAAAAGGAACGCTGTGCACATGGCATTTCCTTGTAATTTATTTTCATTATTTTAGCTTATTTTGTTCATTTGTGTACGTTGCCTACATTGTGCAATTCGCAGATTTTTTTTTTAAGTTAAAACGGAACGGTGTGTACATGGTATCGTTTGTAATTTTAATGCCCTTTTAAAAAAAATTCCTTCTTTCTTCGATGCCATTTTGGTTACGTTTTCGCGGAGCATGTCGGGAAGGTTATGTAACGGCATAAAATGTGTAAGTATTACAACATAAAATGTAAATAATTAATTTAAACCTAACTGACAAATATTTTAATGATCATAATGTTGATTTTGCATATTATTTTATTATCTTTTTGTGGCAACAGTTTCCATACTAATTTATGCTTTAGAATTCTATGTTTTGTTTACAATAGGTTTTCGCGGAGCATGTCGGGAAGGTTGCAATTAATTGCAAAGACGTTTCGTAGAAACGCGCCGAATTGGCGATTTTCAAAACATCGCCAAGCAGTGGGCTAAAGCGCATTTTCACCTTATTGTTTTTAACATTTTTGCTGCCAGTCATGTACTGAGGCACAAAACGGTGGTATTATCCAATAGCCAGTCGTGTGCTAGCATATGTTAACACTTTATTTTCAGATTAATAGGCATTATATCTTTGCTATGCGTAGTTGTATAGGTGTGGTAGTAAATGTAGTAAATTTTTGTTTTTTACTACATTTTTCACAAAACTAGATTTTATATTTTTCACAAAACGTTTACTATAATGAATAACATAAATCACAATTTACCAGGACCTTCTCATCTTAAGCAAGCAAGATGGGTGAAAGATCTATTCACAGATAAAGTAGTTGCAAAATATTTAGAAGACAATTTATCCGATAAATACTGAGTGAATTCAATTCCTTGGATGAAGAGTTTGTTTCTCACACAGATGATTCAGAATATTCAGATAATGATATACATCAAGAAAAATAATGCAGAAATTTCAATACTACAAGAAATCTATTATGCTAGGAAATGCAATAAGGGAAAATGAATGACATCTATAAAGTTACTGGCTTAAATCGGTGGTTTCTAGTGAAGTTTTATACATACTATCTGCCAGCAAACATGATAAGAAGGGTAATTTCTTAAAAATTTCGATATTTAATCAGTATTTCTCAGTATTATCAAAGGCATGACATTTAAATACAAAGGTTACAACAGAAGTCAGAAAATTCAAAGGCTCTGGAGAACACAAAATTATACAAATAATTTTACATCGGAACTATAAAACAATTTGTGTCTTCCTTGGTCTCCATACACAAACTATTTTGTAGTTTACTGATGTTTTAAATTTAGTAATTTTGTGCCATTATCAGTTCAGAAACAGAGTAATCCATTTACTTCTCTTAATACACCAACTCGCTAAAGATAATGCAATATGAAATGTAAATTCTTATAGATGTAAATATAATTTTTTCACATCTAGTATCACTATTTTTTCATTGGACACTTTTCTTAATTATTCACAGCAGTTCATTGCTTTTGCAAAAGGTTTATTTATAGTCAGCTTTTTATTCCAAGCTGAATATATACTTGCTTTAAATTTTTTATTTAATTTATTAATATACATTGTAAGTTTGATCAATTTTCACAAAAGCCAACTGAATATGTGCATGAAGTTGGTTTTTACATATTTTTTTTTTTTTTTTTTTTTTAGTTTTTGCAAGTAGAAATTTAGAAAAATTAACTGTGTCTTCACTGGAAATCCAACCTGAGACCTTCCAATTGGTGAGGTTGATCTATTGAGTACTGTACAACAAGAAAATCTTTTAATTCTTTACAGTTCCCTTACTTAAAAGTTTAGAAGTAATTGGTCAAATTGAGGTAGTGATGAATACCTTACTTACTTAAGGTATTACTCACACCTTACTTAAGCTGTATTTCAATCATAAGTTTTTTTTTTTTTTCAAAGAACAAGATTTTTAAAAATTTTAACCATGTCCCGAGAGAAGTCAAACCCAAGATTAACTTATTCAAGAATTGAATATGCTAACCATCATATCTCAAAGATATATACGAGAAATACAATTCTTTCATGATGATTAAAAAAATAGAAAAAAAGACTGATGTTCCAAATCTGGTCATGAGCTTATTCTTTCAACAAGAAAAAGACAGACATCTATGACATTTGCTTCTGCTCCTTTCATAAGTTCTTAACTTTTCAATGCAAAATTACCATCCGTGAAACTAAAAATGATACAAATGAAGGATATAGCATGCACTGGTTCTCAGAAAGCATTAGAAACAGCTGGATCTCAGCACTCTGAAGAAAGATACAATTTTAAATACCCAGAAACCAGCACATACACTGAAAATATTAAGACTATGTAGAAATAGAGAATAATAAAATAAAAATTTTAATTTAAAAAAAAACAGAAATGCATGTATTTGGAATCATACCTTGCAAAAAAGTGATCTCCCTGTCCCAAAAGAAGGTATTTTTAAAGAAAATTAACATTTTTGACCTGTTAACTAATTACTAAATAGTGAATAAAATTCATCTGCATATTTTAAACAAATAAATCATATTTGGTGATTAATTGCATTCTTTGTCCCTAAGCATTATTTGGTCATATCTGACTATCATGAAATCATTATGTGGCTGACTAGCAAAAGAATATCTAATTTCATACAAATTATATTATTTTTCTTCAATTCTTTTTAACTGCACTTAAACTTTTACACACCTATTAAAACAAACATACTTCTCATTAATGTTACGTAACACACGGACCTCCCATACTCCACATTTTGCATTACATTGACATTTTCAAGCCATTTTCATAGTGTCAACAATTGTATGCATTGTATGCATTATCAAAATCTTTCTATAATTTAAAAATATAAGTAAGTCAAATCGATATCTTTAATAAGAAAGACTATATGTTCTTATCAGCAATTAAAAATTAGTTATATGACTTCTGATGCAACAAATCACTATTCTCCAAAACAATCAACAACAGCTTAGCATAAACATTTTATCACAGAACTGAAAATACTGCTAATTTCTAAGAAAATTTTATTTACAATTCAATTGACTTATTTATTACGTCTTCAAACTTATTTTGACTATTGAAATATCAACTTTTTCTAGTGTAAGAGTAATTTTATTTCACCAAAATAAGAATTATTTCAAAAGGTGTATTTTTTTTAATTAACTGCATCGTGCCAGATACTGTTAAGATTGGCAAAGAAGAGTTTAAAGAATAGCATAATACATATTTAAATAATTAGAGAATGCTAAGCTTCATCTTAAGTTAGAATTACAACAGGTACACCAACTTAAAATAATGTACGAGAGGAACTGATGAAGAATATTAAATCATTTATATTGTATGATCATATATTCTTCTGATCACTCCAAAAAAGTTTGAAAAGTAACAAATGTAGGTGAAATTTACATACCAACATAATATTTATGAAAAATGTAAGAAGATCATGAGACATGTCACTACCCTTAGGCTGTGGATAAGTATCACGGAGATGCTGGAATGCCCAAGCTGCACACTGGAAATGTGTGCATGCGATCTTCATGCCCTATTAAAATAAGTCCATATGTAAAAGAATGACACAAATTTAAAATGCCTGAAAATGAGAAACTGCATATTTTAAAAATTTTCTAATTTAAGAAAACTTTTTTAACATTTAGCAAATTTTCTACATTACTGCACCACACTAAAGACAGCTAATTTATTTAATCTCTGACAATCATGATTTATCTAACTGGAAGATTTGGCTGGACTGGATTATGAACATAAAGATCACTCTGACTGGAAAAGAAACATGCCAATGTAAATTTTAAAATTATGAGAAAAAAAAAATTATATGTCCCCATCCGGGGGGGGGATTCCCCCACTTTGCAGAAGAGAGATTTGTGCCTGCTTTCAAAATCCAAGAGTTTCATCATGATTTATGCCAAACTAAGATTGCATTTTTTGCCCCATTTTAAACAGTTTAGCTCTTATTTGTACATATGCGGCATAATATTTACAAAAAATTTTATATGATTTCTGTGTCAAAAGACACAAACAAATCCTATTTACAAGGCAAATCTTAGCTTCAATGTGCATAACTGAACTAGCCTTGCTTCTAACAATAATTAATGTTCTTATAGGAATATTCTATGAACTAAATCATGGAAAAACTGGGTTTAGAAAACAGATGCAGTGTTATATGTAATACAAAATTTTCTGCACAGTAAATGAGAATATTGCTTCACATATAAATTATTCTATTACATATTTTCAAAGACATTTAATCTTTAACTCCTGTCATCATAAACTGGTTATACAATATGTCTCATATTTGTTTTTAATAAAATGAGATTATTATTAAAGGCTACTTTTGTAACACTACTAATAAAATGACAAATCTCATAATAATTCAGCATATTTACAATATTACATATGAAATAGAAATCTCATTTTCCATGTGAAATGGAGACTGTATATTTCTTTGGTAACAGATGTCTTGAAAATGGCCTTATGAGAACAAAAACCGATTACAACTATACCTCAGTAATACTAAAACATGTGAGATAAATAAACCATTATGACTAACTTTAAGAGTAGCAAACTACTGTAAGCAAATGAAAGAAATGATCTCATTTCATGTTTACTTAAATCACTGAACTGTCAGAGATAAACAGAAGTATACACAACCTATTCCCACTTCTAAACAATTTACCATTTTTGAAGAATACAAAAAATCAGAATTAAAGTATGAAATATTTTTCATTCAGAATTACAAATATTTATCTCAAAAAATACAGCAAAAAATCTTTTTTAAACTTCTATTATATTGTAAAGTTTTTATTTTGACCTTCAGACAAGACATTCTAAACATCTTTTACTTTTCTAAAACAGTAACTAGTAGTTGCCAGTTTTAGCAGTGTACCAAGGAAAACTTTTCCTAATTTTAAGCACCATAACCAAAATTACCCAAAATAGGATGCTTTAAAATAATGAAATTTTAATAAAAATGTGTACTTACATATTACCATGTCAATCGTGAAACTGCCACTAAACAGTGTGATTTAGCGCTGATCGTAGGAAAGCATGACGTAACATCTGCATTTTCATTTGATGTAACCCAAATGATTCTCGATTAACCACCATTGCTTTTTACAAATGTGGGTACAAATTAACTATTACTGCTGTATTTTTTCCTTGCATTTTGAATGAAATGATGAATATTTGAGATGTGCTTTCTACAAAACAACAAGCAGTGGATAATTTTCAAAGCATAAGCTTCTACTATTAAAAGATTTGTGTACAAGATATGATTAGGTGAATATGGCTGACAAAACAGTAATAAAATGGAACAATTAACTGCAAGAAAATTGCATTCATAACACTTTTAAACAGATCCCATAAAATCAGAAGGCACGGCAAAACAGCGGCCTTTTTATGAAGTGATTTGAATACTGACTGTTTATTAAATAGTGGCATTAGTTCCTTCAAAATTCTGTACAAATGACTGGCACAACTTTGGCAGGATCTCTGCCAACTTTCATGGTTCAATATAGCCAACTTTCATGGTTGGTGAGATAATACAATAAGAACCTAAAAATGCTAAAAAAAAAGTGAAGAGAGAAAGAGAACTTATTTTATTATCAAAAAGACATATTCCTCCTTAAAAAAGTTGCAATTTATTTTTCAGGGAGCCTTTAAGTTTAGAATACTAGTTCCAGTATTGGGAATGCCATTTTTGAAGCAGCAAACCAATTGCTGGTGTGAAGTCCTTTCTTTTTCTGGCAATTTATTACATTGCATCTTTATATGGCTTCTGCAATGGTATATAAATTTCTTTTATGCCTGTTTTTGCAAATTGAGATGTAAACTACATTTTTCATGGAAGAATGAAACTGCTTCATTTTCACTTAATGATAAATCAAGAATTGCAATAACTTTGAAGAATACTCCCCCTCCCAAAAAGGTCTTACAAACAAACAAACAAAAAAAAAAAAGTTTCAGATTTCTTACTACAGTAAAAAGTTGGAGATCCCGAATTGCAGAGACTTTAGCAATTTATTTTCTGATTTTAGATCACCAGCTTAAATCAAGTAAAATGGAATGTAGAAATTGTAAAAAGAAATATTTTTTATTAGTATTTCCTTAAGAAAGATGTATTTTGCATAAAGAAAGGTTCTGAATCACCTTCAAGTGAAATTAAAGTAAAACTTGAAAACAAAATGGGGATATTTTCTGGATTTAAAACCATACTACTGATATTTGCCATTCCATTAACTGATTGATGATTGAGGCATTGTCATTGCAGTGTAAGACTTTGTTTTTATCACCTTCATTAAGAATTTCTCCTATTCCATTAAAGGGAAAAGTTTACTTTTTTTAAACATTTGAAAATTTTCAGATTAGTAATTTTTATTATCATCGTAAAATCCGGTTGCTGGCTATAAATTAATGCAAAGTATTTTGAAATACATCCGAAAACTTGAGCTCTTGCCATGCCCCCCACACCAGATTTTATATCAAAATATGAAGTGTTTCATATTCAGTGGGATAAAAGAAAGTATGCTTGCGAACGCTGCAATTACTTTACTTTTATAAATCTAATTTTCAGTGAAATTACAGTTGTCCAACTTTCTATAGATGTTCTTTGTAAGCCCCTCTGGTGACATGGCAAATACACTCACGTTTGTGAAAATTGCAACACCAAGAAGGAATCGTCATAATTGAATGCAATTTAATACACAGTTGAGTGGTAGTGGTACAAATAAATGATTAAATGTTCAAAGCAAACAAACAAGAACAAGAGATCAGAATCAGTATTTTGTGTGGCCACCACGCGCCGCAATAAGTGCTGCTACACGACGTGGCATGGAGTCAAACAAAGTTTGAATGTCTGACTGAGGAAGAGCATTCCATATCGTTTGTACGCGTACCCAAAGTTCGTCTGCAGACGCAACAGGACGAGGATCACGAGCAAGACGCCGACCAATGACATCCCACACATGTTCAATTGGCGACATATCCGGGGAACACGCAGGCCAAGGAAGAAGCTGTACCTGCTGCGCTGCAAAGAAGGATTTAACAATCCGAGCAGTATGAGGGCGGGCATTGTCCTGTTGAAATACAGCGCCTGGCAAGCTTTGAAGGAAGGGAACAGCTTCGGGCTGTAGAACTTCACGGATATACCGGTTGCTGTTCAGATTGCCCACAATTCGTAGCAATTGAGATCGTCTATGATATGCTATGGCGCCCCAGACCATAACTCCGGGTGTTCGTCCACTGTGGCGTTCGATAATGCACTCCGGAAGGTGGCGTTCACCGGCATAGCGTCTGACACGAATGCGGCCATCATGGTACCACAAATTAAAGCGGGATTCGTCAGAAAACACGACATGCTGCCAATCAGCACGCCAGTCTCTATGCTGATTGGCCCATTGTAGCCGCAGGCGGCGATGGTCGTGCGTTAGGGGGATCCTGTATAAAGGAGTCCGTGCGCGCAGTCCACACTGCAGCAGACGTCTACGAATTGATGAAGCACACAATGAAACACCTGTAGCTATTGACCACAGTGCTGCCAATTGTCTAGAGGAAGCTGTACGGTCCGTCCGCGCCATGCGGACCAGGTGTCTATCATCGCGAGCTGACGTCACATTTCGGGGTCCACTCCCGGATTTCCGAGTTGTCCGACACTCGTCCGTCCACTGCTTCCAAACGCGCATCACTGTGCTGCTGTTACGCTGCACACGAGAGGCTACTGCACGATACGACAATCCAGCTTCACGAAGGCCGATGATTCTCCCTCGTTCAAACTCTGTAAGTTGTTCAAATCTCGCTCTCTTTCGTCGACGAGGCATAAGTACAGATTGAGTTAACGTTTACCACTAGCAGTTAACCACCGATAACCATACACGCCTCGCTACAGCCGTCTATTTATTCAGATCCATCAGCCGTTCAGAGGGTGCTGCTTAGCATACGCATGCGCTACGGATTTGCAATTCTAATCATTTGCATATCATGCGCTACTTTGCATTTCCTGAAAATTTCAGCTCACTCGCGTAAGTCCTTCATGGTGTTGCAATTTTCACAAACGTGAGTGTATCTATGTGGTATTCCAGTTCCTGCTACATTTGTGATAGAATATCTTTTGTTTATGATTCAAGCACTTCAGTTATCCCCTATTTCAGCTGCTGTTAAGTCACGGAGAAATGGACACACAAACACTTTGTCTTTAACAAAATCCCACATGAAAAAATCACACAGGATTAGATCCAGGAACCTCCATGGCCAACACAGCAATGGCATATTGTTTGAGACAGCATGGCCAATCCAGTGATGGGATAGACTATTGTTCAGGTACTCGTGGATGTTTTTATGCCAATGTGATAGAGCACTGTCTTGCTGCAGAATGAAGCTAGGAACTGCATCTTCCAACTGAGAGAACAACCACTCTGATAGCATATCTTGATAAATAGACCCGTTAATCAATTTTTCCATGAAGAGCAAAAGAAAAAACACAACTCTTGGAAATGGCACCAAAAAATTTCACCTTTGGAGAATCACTTTCACGTTCCATTATACCATGTGCATTTTCCATGGCCCTAAATCATAAATTATGGTGCTTAATTTTGCCAGAAACATGAAAAGTGGCTTCATCCGTTAACACAAGTCTGTTTGTGAAATCATCTGATTCCAGCTTATCTTGCATATTTCCTTAGAAAGCTTTATGAATTGGTTTGTTAGAAGTTTTTAACACCTGCACCATTTGAAAGGTGTAAGGCAGGAATTTTAGAAATTCTTAACATGTCACACAATGAGGGTTGCCACTCAAACAGGAGAATGGTTTTCCAGGTGTGTTTTAAGAAAATTCCAGTCTATCAGCATAATGCACTTTGGCTGTGTTAATAATGTCTTTCTTTTTCAAACATTTTGAAGCTAAATGAAAGAAAGAAATCCATTTAATGTAATTTTTAAATAGATTCAAGTATTTTATATTTATTGATCAGCACACATAAGCAAAAAACATGTGCATTAAATTTTGTGACGTTATGCCATCATACTGCTAGAATTAGTTTCAGAATTATGCCAGAGAAAAATTCCTGAAATTTGAAAGTATTATTTACTAATAATAAATATATTTAGAGGGAGAAAGCAACATTAAATGCTATGAATAACATTAAAATAATTAAAAACTGAATTACAATAACCAATAATATTTTGGAGAATATAATTATATTAAATGGTTAGCCTAGATGACTGATTACTTTTTTTTTTTTATTTTACTGTAAAATGACAAATAAGGCATTTATTAAAAAGTTAAAAAAAAATGTTTAAAAGATTTTGTGGTAAAATTCCTAGTATACGCTCTGGTCTTGGCATGATTTTGAAAATTACTGCCAACGCCAAAAAGACACGTTTACTGCTCATCATAATGTCACCAAATCCTTTATGTACTGTACATGGAGGTTCCACTAGAACACATGAAGGCTATTCCAACCTCCATGGTACCACATATTAGGATAAAACCGATTTTGTTTTATACAAGAATAAATATTTTCTTTGGTTAAACAAGCACCATACATGTGCATGCAAGTCTCTCAATTCTCGAGGTTACTGGTAACCAAAGCTACTGGAAACTTGTTTTGCCTTTCTAAAAGACAATCAAACTGGAACTGCCAAAATTGGCTCTATGCCAGCTGCCCGAATGAAGTTCACACTCGCCAAGAAAGTGATCGCTTCCAATGTCGGCACAAAATTCGCTCTTTTCAGGGGAGACCGATGTATAAAATTCCCTGACTTTTCCAGATTTTGACTAAAATATTTAAATTCCCTGATTTTTCCTTGAATTTTTTGGTAAAATTTCGAAACCCCTGACTTTTCCGGTTTTTTTCTCCAGGTAGTGTGGCAACCCTGCACAATTATATGACACACATTGAGTTCAAAACTCGCACAATGTGCTGATTTGGTGGGACATCATAAAACTATTTCACGAATTTTTTCAACCATTCAGTTTGTTCTGTTATTCATTCTGTGCTGATTTTCTTACGCAAGCAGCCCATATCCTGAAATTGCTTCACCCCATTGTTTAGTGTTGTTACAATGTGGTGGTTCTTTATCATATTTCGTATGACAATACCTTTGAACAAGAATGAACGATGTTTTGGAGTATTCCATAACACAGTGTGCTTTCCCCTGCATGAATGGTGTCATTTTGATTAACAGTAGCAGCGATTTTGTAACCAGAAGATTTTTCACTGTTGTCAGATAAAACTTGTATAATTGTAGTTTCAGAATTAATCATTTTTGGCTTAATAAATCAATTACAGAATTTGTACTATACTATTCTTTCTTTCCATTCCATTCAATACGATGTAGAGACATTAGGTAAATTTTTGCAAGAAGGAGAAATGAAAAATGAGTAATGCCCTCGCCAGGACTCGAACCACAGACCTCTCAAGTACGCGCTGAGTATGCTGACCACTACATCACAAAGCCATACTAAGAAGGCAGGAGAAATACCTTATATACTCCCCCTTTTAAAAGGCGATTGGGGATTAGGGGACCCAATCGCTAAATCCCTGTGGTGAAGGATCATCATCCACCACCTTTCTGTTTGGGTGCCACTGTAGAATTATTAGGTTATTTTTGAAGCAGGAAAGATGAAAATGTGCAATGCCCTCACTGGGACTCGAACCACGAACCTCTTGAATGCGTGGCGAGTGTGCTCACCACTATATCACGAACGCATACTAAGGTGGCGGAAGAAATACCTTATAACAAAATACCATGTATTTCTAGACTACTTAGCAGGTTTTACTTCTGCACTAGTTTCTAAAGAGCTAGTTTATATCTGCATTTCAGTACACGTAATATTTTGATACTTGCCTGTTAAATGACAGATGCAAATTTTCAAAGACTAAAATAGAGAAATCATCATTTACTAAAAGTGTAATTTAGAAAAGATTAACATCAATACACAGAACAAAATAATGAGCTTTTTCATACCAGAAAGTTAAGAGAAGAGTGCAATTTGCTATATGAACTGAGGTTTCACACAATCTAATTCTTTCTCCCTTGCCTGCTGCTATATAACAAAAGAAAACGAGTACAAGTGCCATCCTATCCCACATACCTAAGTCTCGGGGCTTATTGTTTAAGGAAAATGCTAACCTTCCAACCGCTCAAGGGCTATAACAGCAGTCATGGCAAACATATCAATCAACATACTGCCAGTGGCCAAGGTGATTCCTCAGACAGCAGGGATCTGAAAGCGACAAAGAGGAAATTCAGTAGAGAGAAAAATGGCTTTTATTGCAAATCTACTTTTTCTCAAGTATCATATTCTCCAGTCCTAGACTTCTCTTCCAGTCCTAGATTAGTAAAGAGAGGGGAGGGAAAAACAAGGGGAAAAAATTTGCAAGTGATCCGAATATTAGATCATTCCAGATATTGTCTGGATTTTGGACTTACTTGTGTTTGGCTTTAGTTATAGTTTTAGGTTTGTTATATTGCTTGCACATAAAATGTCACCAAACCTGGTAATTGCTGGCTGCTAATAAAACCAGCAAGTATGTAATAACTTTAAATTTTAAAAAATGAGCTCAAAATTAATAAAATTTATAAATCTGGTTAGCTTACAGTAAAAAAAAAATTAGCCCAATATCTTATTTTAAAATTTATTTATTATCTTGAAAAATGCTATTTTGAATTTTGTTTTGATTCAGGCAATTCTTTTTTTGTTATTTAATTAACTACACTGGATTTTTACATCTTTTATGATATTCTGGAACTTCCAATATTTTACAAAAAGCTTTAGTACTTTAATAAACATATCCAAAATAACATTTTTAATATTATATTCTGACATAAAATTAGAAAAGAAACAACCTTGTATTTGGCTTAAATTTTAGTCATGCATAAGGCCAAACACAAAGTTGCTGCTTTGCTAATTTTATGTTTAAGTCTGGCATGTTTCTCTTCTATTCTGATCACATTATTAGCAATCATTTATCCAAAATTTCTGAGTTACAAGAATTTAAATAATTTTAGATAGTAAAAAATATTAATAATAAAATGAGAAAAGTTATTTAATTAATTTAAATATAAAGATTCATACATAACATACATATTTACCATAAGGTCTATTAAAAGTAGGGGAAAATAGTGCAACAATTTAACCTTTAAAAAGCTCATCAACAAAATAAAAATTTATGTACTAAGTCCAATAATTGATAGCCGTAATGGTCTATGCAACGTTATTCTCATCATAACTATGCATTTAAATAACATTGCTGCATGCAGTCCATGAATTAGCTTGATAATTTTATTTAATCACAATTTGGGACATTATAGCTGTCTTCCTTAACTCCTTCCCACATCTGATCTACAGTACTCCAGAGAATAGAATCCATGGGTTTTGTACCATTTTCTCCTACTATCATTTACTTAAGAGAAATCAAGGCCAAAAATCCTTTATTCTGCAAAAAAAAAAAAAAAAAAACCTGCAAAGTTTACACTTTCTCTAGCACACAAACCCAGGCCCAACAGAATATGCATATATACTGCATAACTTACCACACTGTACAGGGTAGCAAAAAAATCAGAAATGAAATATGTAATTAAAAATCATCAAGTCATATTCAAAGATGGCTCAAATCCCTTTATCAAAATTTACCAAAGTTTTAATAAAAACAGAAATGTAAAAGCAAAAATATATGAAAGCAGGTCTTTGAAAAAACACATTCACTTAAAATTTGTGTTCACAAACTACGTTTTATTGATGTTTCAATGATAAAAATAACCTTAGTCTCAATTTAAAATAGTAAATTTAGAACAAGTATATGAACTATATCTGTTACCTCAGCATCACTTCTTGAATCCATCGTTCCTAATTTGGAATGTAATGCACCAATATTGTATAGTATGCATGCTTCTTCATATTCAATATCAGTGATATTATATGCAACTCCTGAATATATATCCGTCCTGCCATAAAAGACAAATCAAAATTTATTATTTTAATCTAATAAATTATCCAATAAATTAGACATACAAATTATAAAAAGTAACATTTTCCATCTATTTACCAACCAATGATTCTTTAACTATTTCGCTCTTGCAAAAGAAATTGAATATGAATAAATACAGCAACTTCTATTCACTAATGCAACAACTGCAGTCCCTGCAGATTTCTGACAAGAAACACGTACAAGCACATACAATGCACTGATTTCAGGAAACATGTGAGAACAAATAATTCATAAAAACAAATAAACTGAGAACCATTATTCTTTCAGCATTTAAATTAGAAAATCCTGCAAAAATCTGGAAAACTTTAATTGATTCACTTTTATTTGTTTATATGGTACTTTCTTACTTTTATGGCTTCCAACATAATGGCATCAAGATTATTGCCAAGTTTGTTCCTGGCCGCCATGCTTCCGTGACATTTTTGGATATGGCATCAAAAGCATTTTCTCAACCTCAGAATGTATTTATTCTACAAGACAGGTCTCGAGATGATGGAGAGCTACATTTCCTTACTTTTCATTTAGCGGAACCCCCAATCTTTTAACATTTTGTGTATAAGTAGTCTTTTTTGAATCCTTAAACTGGAATTTATAGCACACAATGAAGTGAGCACACCCTGCTTTTTCCAATTTCTCAGTTTTGTAATCTCACCAACAATCTGAATCCAACATCAATCTGCTATTTTAATCATAAGAGTGGGTGGTATCTCCATTTCGAACTTTAAAGAGAAAGTACTTATTTTCTTAACACAATGCATCAAATAGACACAGTACAGAAAACACTCTATAGCATTATTTTCCTATGGAAAGAACAGACTTTTATCACTTTCCATAATTTTTCAGGGCTATTTATTAGCCCTGAGGGACTATTGTTTTCACTTTGCGATTTTGTGTCGAATCACTCTGAATGTCCCGTTTCACTTTTCAAATTGTTGCCACCAAATATTATATTTATTATCAAATTATTAACAAACTCAAGGATTTCAAAAGATATGCTCAGTTTCAAATTATTTTGCAATATTGCTCTTAAACTGAATTTTATGGTTTAAGTGCAAAGAACATGATATTTAGTAAATAAAGGTAATACACAAAATTTCAAAAAAATGCCCCTTTGGACGTAATTTAAAATCTTCCAGATTTTCTTTTCTTCCCCCCCCTTTTCTTTTTATTTATTTATTTACTTATGTGTCAGATTAATTGTAAAGACAAACCTCTTTTATAACACTGTTACAGTCAATAGCCTTCTCTTCACAAATACTGAATTAATTATTGTTAATACATTCACAAGGAGCGATTTTTAAAATACCAGGAATTTTTAAAAGTGTTAAATATGAAGTATTATAAATTATATTATTTGACAATATATCATCACAATTATCAAACTATTCTAATCAGTAATGTCTTTTTTTCCTATATCAAACAAATTTATACTGCTAATATTTAATTTTATATTACCTGCCACTTTTTGCATTTGCAGAAAAAGAACTCCATACAGCTACAGAGTCTAAAATTTCCGATAAACAAAACTGATTTTAAGTATGCTAATAAAGGCTTAAAAACATTTGAGGGTTATCTCAGGAGTTCTGAACTGGGAAAGGAATTAGTTTTAATGTAGGAAAATCTTTATGAATGCATAATTTTCCTTTAATTATTTCCAATATAACCATTTTTGATTTGCATTCTAACAACTATGAAAATGTTCTGTACTTTCTTCCTTTTTATTTGTTGTGCTCCATTTTTATCTTATTTAATTTTAAATGGATATGAAAATATAATTTTAATTCTTCTGCTAAATGGTATGCATCTCAATATTGCTGTTTCGACATGTAATGGAAAATTTGGATTTTTTCTTTATACATACTAAATTTTAAAAAGTTAAGTTAGGAATGCTTATTTTACAGTTATTTTTAGGGATTAAATTAATCTTCCATGTACAATAAATGAAATGTGACTTTTTACTAATGTAATTAGTGTAAAAACTTTTATAACGCAATGAATGGAAAAGCAAATATAATTAATAATAATTAATCATAATTATTATTAATATAATTAATCATAATTAATCATTATATCTGATATTTGCATTAAATAATGTAGAAAGCAAGTAATGCTTACTCCCATATTATAATTTTAAGAGACCTGGGTCTTCTACACAAGAAATGATGACTAAAATGGAGCAGGCTAACTGGAAGTAGTAATGGCATGGAAGAAATCGGATATTTATAACTGTCTAGTGCAGGGGTTCTTAACCAGGGGACGGGGGAAGGATTTCATAGTTTCAGGAAGGAAAATGCAGTCAGTCTTTTATATACCTATTAATTACTTAGTTTTAGTTTAGGAATATGAAAAACTACTTTTATTCAAGTTTTGGTATTTATCAATATTTTCATTTGTTATTATATTCTTTGACTTTTGAAAAACAGGAGGGGATGATGTCTAGCAATTGTAAAGAGGTACTTGCCGTAAAAAGGATTGAGAATTACTGGTCTAGAGAAATGTAATTTTCCAGAAAACTTAATAAAGTTCTCTTCTAATTTTACCCTCTTCCCAATAATAATAATAATAACATCATTTCATTCCCCTCTAAATTTCATGAAATAATCACAAATATCTTCGTTAATAAAATGTTATGAAAGCAAAAAAAAAAAATTGCTGGTGGCCTCAATACATAGAACTACTGAACACTGGTAACTGAAAACAGATTTAGGTAGTGGAGAATGGACCAACTGCATGGATGTTTTATGGTCTTCTCCACTTATAAGGGAATTACATACAGGTTTCCAATTAATAAATCTTTCATAAAAGCATACCTCTTCTTAAACAGGTAAATCTTACAAGCTTTGCTATATTCAGGCAAACAAACAAACTCAAATACATTGAAGCACTTCAAAATTATTTTTTGAATTTTGCATGCTAAAATTTTTTCAATAAGAAGACAGACCAACAGTAAAAAAAAATATATAAATAAATAAAATAAACTCATTATAGCAGAAAAAATTAAAGTTCCACTTTAATAGGAGTGAACAGAAAAAAAATGGACAAAAAAAGCAAATTGTTTTGGCAGTTTTTTTTTCCCCCAATAATTATGTAATGAATATCTATCCGGCTATATATATCTCACTTAAGTTCCTTTATTAAAATGAAAAGTATATTATTTTGGTAGTTATGAATTACTGTAACAACTTTAGCAGAAGTCGTTAAATTTTTCTGAACGTGCCTAACTGAGTCAACCATGCGTATAACCACTCTTCAGGCAACTATGTTCATAACAATCCTTCAATCAAGGAACGCCATCATTTTTGTATGCATTCTTTTGCTGTATTCCAAGTTATAAAGGTGTTCATTGACAAACCATGATATTTTTTGCCTTAAACTCAATTTTAAAAGATCGGCATGTGAAATTTGGCAGCAATGGAAATAACTGGGATAATATTTCTGCAGGAATAGAGTATTTTGCCACAAAATCATTAAACAGAATAATAATAAAATGTATCTGGTAGATAGCTGGTGTGCACTGCTGAGTTTGTACAATTCTGATTTTTTTTTTTTTTAAACAAAACCAGAATGAAGTATACAAAAGGAAAGTAGAGGGGAAAAAAAAGGATTTCGCAAAAAATTTATTTTGTCCATATAATCCTTATTTCATAATTAAAATTGCTAAAGTGTGTTTTATGATAAATATTGATCATTCGATAATCCTTTTTTGAAAACATGAAAATCACCTGCTTGCACTCATGCATTCCTGTGTGATTTTGAGTCGTCTCAAAACACCCTGCAAGTTTGTTGGTCTGGTAGCAAATCACCCTGTACACATTTTACATTCTAATTATATAGTTACCCCAAAAAATCAATCCAATTAATCTATTTACAAGCTGGTATTTTAACTTTTCATCTGTAAAAATTCATGAAATGACACCATGGTGGTTGTACCATCATTTTTCCTTTTCCCCTGCATTTGCACTTTTTTTTTTTACTTTATTTAGTTATTTTTTACTTTATTCACTTTCAAATCTATTCAATCAGATTTAATTATAAAAAATTATTTTTTACGTTATCTCTATAATAACATTCTTCCTTGAATGGCTTCGCAATCTATGAGCAAACAAACTTGTTTCTTCACATGGCTCTACCTGATAACAACCTTGTCTTGTGAGTATCCACTAATGAATGTGTATATAGATCAAAAGTACAGTATTTTGTACATTATGTGCATAAACCAAAAGTACAGTATTTGTGTATTTTGTAAACTCAGTATTTACATATTTATGCAGCTACCTTGGCACAATCTGACAATTTTTTACAGGTAAAAAATAACAATCACTTAAGTCATCATTTAATCAATTTTTAAAATTTACCTATGCATACATAAATATTACTAAATACATGGTGATTCGCTACCAGACCGACAAACTTGCAGGATGTAGGGGGTACAGAGACAACTTGGAATCACATAGAAATGCAAGGTTGCAAATGTTGTAATCATGAGCTATAGTGCAAAGAAGCATACAATAACGACAGAAAACATTTTATTGAAAGGTTGTACTAAAACAGGTGTTCGAAATTACGACCAGAAGTCATCTGGCAGACTTGAAAGCAGCGCTGCATGAAATTCTTTACATTTTGGAAGATTCCTAGCATGTCACGTATCCTCCCGGCAGTTAAATATTTCAGCGATAAGGTCTTTAACTGAAGGAATGGGCATATTGTACACCAAACTCTTCATGTGACCCTAGGAGAAGTCCATGCATGATAGGTCTCGTGTAGGTCCATGTGGTATCAGCATGATGAGGCTCCTCCACATTAAACGATTGACATCCACCAATACCTTGACCTAACCTATGGCCAGTGGCAGATAGTTGTGGTTCATTGGGCTGCCAGATCACCAGACCTATCATGCATGGACTTCCATCTGGGATCACATGAACAGTTTGGTGTACGAAATGCCAATTCCTTCAGTTAAAGACCTCGTCGCTCAAAAATCTGTAGCTGCATGCCAGGAATCTTCCAGAACGTAAGGAATTCCATGCTGCGTTGCTCAAGCCTGCCACATGACTTTTCCTGGCCATAATTTCAAATACCTGTTGTAGTACAAGCTACAAACAAAATATTTTCTGTCCCACTAATGTGTTGGTGATTCAGTTCTTTTTCTCTGTTTCTTTGCACCATAGCTTGCAACTACAGCATTTGCGACCTTGCATTCCTATGTGATTTTGAGTCGTCTCTACACAACCTGCAAGTTTGTCGGTCTGGTAACAAATCACCCTGTAGACATTTTATATTCTAATTAGATAGTGACCCCAAAAATTCAATCCAATAAATCTATTTACAAGCTGGTATTTATTTCTTTTCTAATGCAAGATATTTCATGACTATCATTTTAACAACAGATTCAAAACAATTGTTCTCATTAGTAATTTTGTGGCAAAATACTTTGTTCCATAGAAATTTTAATGAAGTTTCTTCCATTGCTGACAAATTCCACAAGTGTATATTTTAAAACTGAATTTAAGGCAAAAAAATACCACGACTTGTTAATAAAAACCCTTAGAACCTACAAAAAGAACACATACAAAAATGATGACTTTGCCTTGATTGAAGGTTTGCCGGAAGTTTGGTTGCCTGAGGAATGGTTATGTGCGTGGTTGCCAGAAGTTTGGCACATTCTGAAAAGTCTGGCAACTTCAACTAAGGTGGTTATAACAACATGTGAGTACCTTAAATTCCTAACTGCATTACATTCATGCTCATTATGATCAATTTTAATTGTATATAAAAAGAAATCACTAAAATCCTCAAGTGAGAAAAAAAAATTACCACATGAATGGTACACAAGCTGCCCCATCATCAGTCATAGGAAAACGACTTTGTAATTTATGCAGTTGAGAATAATAACGCTTCAAGATGCTGCATCCTGTGAAATCCATTGGAGCTTTAATTGCATTCTGGGGGGAAAAAAAGGAAACGTTATCAGAAACATTACTACATACTTTGTATATAAAAGCAAGATTAGTTAATTCAGCAAAGTTTGCAGGTTAGGTTAGGTTAACTGATTAAGGCAAAGTTATTCAAAGGTTATCTGCCTATGAGAAATGATGTCTTTGTGGAGAAATTTTTACAGGAAACTGTTTCACATTCAGCTAAGTATTCAGCCTTCCAATTCACTGGAATCTGAACTTGGACTAAACTACCAGGGACTTACAGTCTGAATGCTGCAACTGATGGAGCCAAAGTTCACAAGAACTGAAGGAAGTGCATTTTTATGAAAGACTTTATTACTTAATTCATAAATCATGTCAGAGGTGCTTTCCCCCTTGTTGACAGGAAATACAATAACTACTGTGAAAGGAACAAAAATGGTTCATATAAAAACAGGTCACAAAAAATATCACCTCATTGTACTGCTTTCCTGCTTAGCAGACAGTACAAAATTAAAACCCATGGTTATTTTTTATTAGAAACACACTGCCAAAATGCAATTTCCAAATGGTGGATGAAAACGATGTGAAACTGTGGATAAGAAAATGTTTGACAAAAGCAACTTGTTGCCTTAAAGAATTAACCCTCTTGGCATTCTGGATGGAAAATTCCATATATAACGAAGGTTTTCATATTCATTACACATAAAAATTTCTGCCCGCTTTTGATGTACCCATTTCGGACTGGATGTATATTGGAAGAAAAGGAATCAAGGTACAAAGTGAAAGAGTCGTTTTTTAATTATAATCAATAAAATACATTTAGTCATAACATTTTGAGAAACTTTGAAATTTCAAGGCTACACTCACAACGCTTGACGCGTTAAGAAAATCTTATAGTTGGAATATGTTCAGATCCCATCTAACGCATAATACAAAGAAATTATTGAAAGAGAGTAATATATATATGGCAATTGTTCCAGGTGGAGTAATGCCTTTAGTTCATACTTTAGATATGTGTCTCAATAAACCATTCAAAGAAAATTTTAAATGCAGCAAAATATGTGGATGTTAGAAGGTGAAAAAACATTTACAAAAAAGCAGGCCAAATATATCAAGCCACTCGAAAAATAGTATGTGAGTATATAATAAAAGCATGGAATGAAATTAAATCCGACATATGCAAATGTACCATATCTAACAATTTAGATGGAACAGAAGATAATTATTTATTTATGGATCAGATTAACAGTGGTGAAAATGAAACAGAATTCGATGATGTGCCTGCACATATGATAGAAGACATACATGACGAACTTATCATGTTATGTGATAATGAAAATTTTCAAGTTCATAAAGTATGTCATTTCTTTTAAATAAACAGCATTTAGGTACATTTATAAATCTAATTTTTGTATGCTCACCTTTTCCTTATTTTGTAATCTCGTCATTTTTATATCCAGCAGATAATGTGTATCTGTAAATTTTGATCTTATTTTTTGTATTAAAAATATATGATAGTTGAAATTAAAATATATATATATAATTTACATTTACTGTTTTAAACTACATGAATCCCACAAGTTACATAAGTAATGCATTTCATAATTCTTTATGTAACTCAAATTTTTATTAAGTTGAATTTGTAAGTTGCTTAAGTGCAACTTTATAACTATAATATTTATTATGGCAATGTTGGCTGTTAAAACTGCATAATTATATGCACATGGTTGCCAGAATTTGATGCATTGTAAAAATTCTGTGGCTTTCACTGAGGTGATTGAGATAACGTATAATGTTAACATTTTTTTTTTTCTAAATGAAACATTTTTAAGTTTTTTATTTAATATTCTTAATTTAAACATACTTACTCACGTATAAACTACAAAAATATGAAAAATATACAAAAAGTATAAAAAGAAATTGCAAAAATACTTAAAAAAAGTGCCTAAATGACAGGTGATATGATTTTGTAATGGGATATTGGGTGCTGGATATGGATGACTGAAAACAGAGATGGCAACATCTACTCTTCCATGTTGAAAGTTGAGGTACTCAGAGTCACCAGGTGGTGCCTTCACTGATGATTTAGTTGCTCTATACACTTCTTGAATCATTCAAACCATCCAGCACTAGCTTTAAATGCATTCTGTAGTTCCACAATGCTAGCTTTCTCTTTTAATTCTTTATGCAGAAACCTAGCTTTCTCCTGGATAATCAGAAAACTCAGCATTACCTATTTCTGTATCAGATCCTCAATTCAATGTGACACCAGTTTGGTCAAGCCTCTTGGGTTGGTAATGTTTGTGCAGTTCATTGTTACTGCACCCCTCCAATAATGCAAACTTAATCTTCACTTTAGTATTCACTGTAGGAATAAATCAACTTATATTTCAAGTTACTGTTAATATAATTTCCTCCTCTTCATACCAATTATTTTGACCATAATTGTAGATTTTTGTTCTTATATTTTTTACCTGTGCATTGGTTTTGCATTTTAAAATAATCAAGACTTATAAGGATAAATAAACAACAAAGACTAACAGTGATAAACAAGTGATTAAACTAATTGTACAAATATAATTTGAATGCAAGGCATTGGTTATGGAGTCCTTGTTTTTCACTAGTTTCAGTTTGAAAGTTATAATTTATGTAAGTTGCAAATTACACAACTTGAGAGATTATGGCATAATATTTGCATTTATTCTCACAGAAATGTTTAAACAAATAATACTCTAAAACTCTTGCATTTTAATGGTTAGATAATTTTTCACATTTACACATATGTCAGATTCCTTTTTCTTTTATTAAAGAAACTATAACGAGAAAATAAATTTTTTTTTACAAATTTGTCGCTTTAGAGATGAAACTGGTAATTTTGACAAAATATATGTAACTATATAATGCTACTTTTGGTCTTTTTCTCGATGAACAAATTTTAGTTAAATAACAGCAGTTATAAGTATCGCGTATTTAATGAAAATCAAGACTGTCAAATTTCTTCAAAAGGGGGGGGGGGAAGGATAAAATCAGGCAGGTAAAACAGATTTTTTTCCACTAAAGTGAAACAAATTAGTTTCTTATTTTTTTGCATTAAGAGAATATATGAATGTACAGTACTTATGGAAAATAAAAAAAAAAAAAAAAAAAACATTTACTAAATGCAAGAAAAAACGTTCTATTCTTACTTTTCTTTCACATTTACTATATTATCATTTATTTATATTTAATTTTTCATTAAAAATTTCCATTATTTTTTCCTTAATATCACCATATCGTGGCCATTAACACATTTTTTGAGGCAGGTAAGATTCCATAACTTTGGAAATATTCAACAGCATGCTCTTGTGTGGTCCCAAATTTTAATCTTTTTTTTTTTTTTTTTAACCAAAAGTTGAGAAAAAAAAAAAAGAGTCTTTACTAAAGAATAATAACTAACACATGAATCAAGGTTACACCAAACCCAGTGTGTTAGAAGAAGACTTTTCCATTTTTGGCGAAAAATCACATAGTTTGGCATCTTTTCTTTAATAGGCAAAAATGGTCAATGAGATTTTCTGTAAGTACCTGCATGTACTAAAGAGGTAGGTAAACTGCGAAAAAAAAAGGGGGGACAGTTCTATATCTGCCATTCTATTGGGCCGATTAACGAAATTCAACTTTCGTTTTTCATGTCTCAAAAGGACTTAGAATTTGTATTAGATTTATATATAACAATGTTCTAATATAGGTATCATTTATTATTTCAAATAATTTTAAAAAGGTGCATAAACTATATTTGGCGTTATTATCGCTTATAACAAATATGCCAAATTTCAAAATGTGCCAATATGTAAATTCACATATATCATAGGAAATTTTGAACAAAAACTCTTAATTTTTTGCAAGTATGCTTAGAAATGCATCTAATTTAAGATGATGTTAAAAATTTTGTAGACTATTAATTCCAAAATTTTTTTCAAAAAAATTATAATCATAAGAAATTGGTGAATTTTATTTAGAATGAATCTAAATTTCGAAATATGAAAGGAAGAATCACATAAGTTTAATAAAAAAAAGAGATATTAATAATTATGTACCAAATTTAATTAACACTGAGAAGCTAAAATTTTGAGAGCTAATTTTTTAAAGACTGCTCATACGATTTTTACAAAACTCGGCAGTTTGGCATAATTTGTGTTGCAGAATCGAAATATGGAAATAAATTGCCATGTCATTTCAGAAAAAGTCCGATTTTGTGTTAAAATACCCATACCTATATTAGAACAATGCTATATATAAATTTAATACATATCCCAAGTCAAGCTTTCGAGACATGAAAAACGCAACTTGAATTTCATCATTCGTCCCAGTAGAATGAAGATATAGAACTGCCCTTTTTTTTTTTTTTTTTTTTTTTTGACACAGTGTACATGTACATAGCACAGTTATATTACTAATTTAAATATTTTAATTTTGTGTAATATTACTAAATTAAATATTTTCATTATCTATGTAATTTAATTAATCTCAATTTTATGCTTGCAATAACACTTTTTTGGTATGTATCTGTGTGCTTTGATATTTGCTTTCACATCTGAATCTGCATACATCCTGAATCTGAATTTCAGAAATTCTAAAATCTGAGATACAAATATCAAAATAAGATTATTATTTAAAAAGAATAAAAAATAAGATTATTATTTAGGAAGAATAAAAAATAAGATTATTATTTAGAAAGAATAAAAAATAAAATTTACTTTAAAACAAAACAGAGAAGCAAAGAAAGTTAGAAAACTAATCTGCATCATTGTAAATAAACTGTAACAAAACATTCTTTCTTACTGTATGCAATAACTTCATTATAATTTTGGATGGATAAATCCAGGGGAAATTTCAGAAATTACATGTTCCTCTCTAGCATACAAGATTTAATGTATTGTGTATGGCAAGGTATATTATGCTAGCATGTTTCTTCTGTGATAGAGAAAATAAGCTGGAATACATTAATTTTTAACTTATTTGATTTAATGTAATATTTCACACGTAACACTACTCATCAATTCAAATATTTTCATTATATGTATATTTGGCTTTATTTTTATGCTGCAAAAGCTTTCTTTGGTGATATGTATGTACATGTATATTTTTTGAACTTGTAATGGCATCTGCTATCAGATTAGATAAAGCTTCTTTTGCCATGAGATATGAGTTACAGAAAAAGGAGGTACAACAGGATAAAGAAAAGAAGCAAAACAAAATGTTGCATAAATTAGGACATGTTTGAACCATTGAAATATTAATAAAAATTATTATTTCAGTTACAAATAAAAAACAATTCAATTACGAGCTCTTAAATTATAATGTTCATTTTCTTATCAAGCTGAAATCTTTAAGAGGTAAAAATTCAATACCACATCAATAAACAAATATGATTTCGGTCCAAATGCGCTTTAGCCCACTGCTTGGCGGCAATTGTTTTTGAATGAGCAATAAACGCGCTAACATGGGTAAATCCGTATATCCGCGAACATGGCTGACTGGGTATTTTGAAGCTACGGAAACATGTAGTTTTCGCGCATGCGTATTTCCTATTTTATAAAGAACGATTTTATTGGTAATGTGAGATGACGTAGCGGTTTATTCGAAATTCTTACGTGTTAATTTAAGTAGTTATTTCAGTTGTCGTTGTATTCTTTGAATGCGGTGTTTTTGTGTTGAGTGTTTGCTATTTTCGTACCTTATATTTCGCTAAATACCGAGTCGGTATGGATTTAGCTGTGATGCTGAGAGAGGTGAGTGAATGTACATGTACATTTATTACTTTATTGGAAGTGCAAGTTGCTTAATTTTTATATTTTGTTGCCTTTTATTGAAATAATTTGGCTCAGCTGAAGAACAGAACGCTGGTATCGTTTGCAATTTATTTTATTTTGTTGATTTGTGCACATTGCCTACATTGTGCAATTCGCTGATGTTTTTTTTTAAGTTAAAACGGAACGCTGTGCACATGGCATTTTCTTGTAACTTATTTTCGTTATTTTAGCTTATTTTGTTGATTTGTGTACGTTGCCTACATTGTGCAATTCGCTGAAGTTTTTTTTAAGTTTAAAAGGAACGCTGTGCACATGGCATTTTCTTGTAACTTATTTTCGTTATTCTAGCTTATTTTGTTTATTTGTGTACGTTGCCTACATTGTGCAATTCTCAGATTTTTTTTTTTAAGTTAAAACGTTTTTAAGTTAAGGAAAAGGTGTGTACATGGTATTGTTTGTAATTTTAATGCCCTTTTAAAAAAAATTCCTTCTTTCTGGGATGTCATTTTGGTTACATTTTCGCGGACCGTGTCGGGAAGGTTATGTAACGGCATAAAATGTGTAAGTATTACAACATAAAATGTAAATAATTAATTTAAAGGTAACTGACAAATATTTTAATGATTGTAATGTTCGTTTTGCATATTATTTTATTATATTTTTGTGGCAACAGTTTCCATACTAATGTATGGTTTAGAATTCTATGTTTTGTTTACAATAGGTTTTCGCGGAGCGTGTCGGGAAGGTTGCAATTAATTGCAAAGACGTTTCGCAGAAACGCGCCGAATTGGCGATTTTCAAAACATCGCCAAGCAGTGGGCTAAAGCGCATTTTCACCATGATTTCCACCACACGTTTCACTAGACTTTTGGGAAGAAATTGTTTAATTACTCAGCATTTTATTGTATAAGTAACAAAACATTTATTAGTAGGCTAAACTGTTGTTATTATACCCCTCTTTCCCAAAATACATATTTTTTCAGTTCCGGAAGAAACAAGTTTCTGACAGAGGAAACCCAATCTTAATGAGAATGTTAATTTTTTCAAGAAAAGGGAAAAAAAACAATTTTTCAAGATTTAAATTAGTTAAGCCTCAGATAGTACCAAATAATTGTTAGTGATTACTACTAAATTTTGAACATACTAAGATTAACGCTAGATTATCTGGATAAAGCAGAATGTATTGTTGAATAATATCCAAAAATTATTGCAAGGTTTTACTTTAATAATGACTAATTTCTTGGAATTTTAACTAAGCTACTCTACAATTTTTTCGGTACAAACACATGCATATTACGTCCAGAAAAACAAAATTAATTTCCAATAAAAAAATTAAGCACATCAAAATAACAGATTGCAGTATTTTGATTACTTGATTATATATATATTTTAATGCTTTCTATTTAGAGGTATGGTTACTTCGTACTCACTAACTCTGTAGATCAACACTTAATACTGGATTGATTAGATTACAGTTTACCGATTTAAGAAAAAATAGTATATTAACCTTTCAAAAAAATTTTTTTCATTAATTTATTTATTAATAAATAAAAAGGAATCATCAATAGATTTACTTACCTGTCTTAATGCCTCGAGTTCTTTTATCTCCTTGTTGTAAGATTCTGGATCTTCATGGTAATGATCTCTAATATACTAGAACAGAATTTAAAATTTAGACATTTTAAGTCATAGTATATCTAAGAGAACTAATGCAAGCATTACATTCAAATTATATAAAATAAACAAATAATATTTATATTAATAACTTTACCTTTTAATTTATGTTTTATTTTATTACCGAGAGGGGGAAAACATTACTGAAATTTAAGAAAAAGGCACAATGATTCATTAACTATCCACTTTTTTAATCATGATTTATTTATATACTTTTGATAGAATACGAATTTTTCATAAGCTACTAATAATATCACACAAGCCGAAAACTACACTATATTTTAAAAGAGCAAATTTTCTAGATATAGGGAATCAAAATGTAAACAAACTACACACTTTCTTAAATTATGTATTACAAGTATGGTACATTTATAATACATCTTATATTATTACATAAAGAGCACTAATATAATACAGAACATTCTTAGTGCAATCACACATACTGATGCATCGATGCTCAGTAGGAATATCAGATGTTACATACATATGTAATAATTTTTATGGTTAGTCTATATTTTGCGGTACCCCTTGGATTATCGCTAAGTTGTTGTTGCATTTATGGTAACCTGAGTAGTTGAATGTTATGGAAACCCTATTCTGATGTGACTGGTTGTGTGACTGCAGTAAATTTAACTGATGGGAAAATGTTTATGAGGGTTTATTTCTGTGTTGGATGTCGGTTAGGAACTACGTTGTGTATTTTGCACTTTACATTGTAAAATGGCTGCCAGTGGTAAACTAAATGTTTGGTGGTATAGAACAGAGGAGCACAAAGTGTTTTATAGAGTAGAATTGGGTGCCCCTCCGATTAGCGACAAATTTTGTTCAGTTTTGGCGATGAAACCCCATTTTTGGTAACCATGATAATTTTAACTTGGTTTTAACTTCCTGCTTTTTTTTTAGGTGAAAATAGATCAATATGTACATGGACAAAGTTAAGGCAGTGCAGAGTTTGTGCAATTCTCTGATGTTTTTTGAAGTGAAAATAGATCGATGCACATATGGACACAGAGTTTGTGCAATTCTTTGACTTTTTATTTTGGTTTTGTGTAATGACCACCTCGGACAAAAAAAAAAAATTGTGCTTTCTTTGCGCTGATCTTATGTCAAAAAAGAATGGCCAAAAAGCAAGGCGTACCCAATTGTAAACTTTTACCGAGCGATTATATATATATACATATATATATATATTTGTTTTAATTATGTTTTGGATGCCATTTTACTGGGAAAGGCATTTGACGTAAACAAGAATGGTGCCAAAAAATCGCCAAGAGGTATCCTGAAACATATTTTTACCATTTGTATTGCTACCTTGGCAGAACTTAGTAGAGAGTTTGCAAATTGACTAGACAAGATGAAACCAATCACTTTTTAATCATGACTGAGAAAACTGCCAAATAGATGATGACTGGAGAGAAAATCATAAGCATACACACATCCCAGAATGCATGGCAGGTGCATAATGGAAAAATGCTCATATAAATATGCAATAGACATTTCTTCTGAATTTCCACATTTGCAGATTTTACTACATACATATATTACAGTACATGTGCTGCATTAGATTACAAATAAAGAGATAAAATATTTTAAAATACCTGGTATAATATTTTTTAACAGAAAGCCATTCATATTTTACATACATTTTATAAGAACTTACCAACAAACACATTCAGAAAATTAATTAAATTCTTATGCAAGTGGGAAGTAAAATAAGTAATCAAATATTCTCTCAAACAGGAAAAGCAATCAACAATTTCCTAATTTTTATTTAAGTAAACAAAGGATACATAGAGCCCAGAATCTCAGTTTGAACATAATTACTTAATCATAAACATTTACCTACACTTTGTCTATTACTTAGGAAAGGAACAAATCATTTCTGATGCAAAACGTAAAAAATATGTAAAACTGAAAACCTATTTTGAGAATTAATGAGTAAAACAATAAGGAGCAATTTACAAATTCACAAATGTCCTGCGTCCTAAAATTAATGCTGCGAACAGCATATGTCTTCAACATAAAATTATTTCTGTGCAATATTATGAAACAAATGGATAGCTTACAAATATTTAAATTTCAAAAAGAGAACGAAAATTTTTTCTAATTGTTACGCAAAGAAAATTTTCAGAGAACACAACATCGACATAAGAATTTATGAGGTCATAATTTTTAAAAACAAATAAATGGTGAAATTTTAATAAAATACACGTTGAAACCACAGAAATGTCAAAGTTGACGTAGTTAGTTTTGGTATACAAGAACCGAATGCCGTAGTATTCGGTTACTACGTCTAAGTACTACCCTACGAATGATAATTTTAATAACACAAATTTAATTACCTTTTTAAGTATAGGACCAAATTCTGTATTACTCGGACTTAGTTTAAGATCACAACTTATCATAGGTAATCGCGGAGCAGCTTCCATCTTCAGATTTAATTATATGTAATAACAGAAATTACCGAAATGTCATTACTATTTCATCCGTAATGCCACGCATAAGATAGAAATAACAAAGTAAAATATACCGTACTTTCAGGGCTATTACTCAGCGGTGACGCGCTCTTCGATGTTTCAGAATCATGTGATCTGGCGTTAAAATCGAAATTAACTTCATCAGTATTATTATATGTTTACTAAATATAAAATTTTAATGATATTTAGTTATATTAGAAAAAGAATAACTCATGAGCAGAGTATGAAATCATAATAAATGAGCTTCCGAAGTGTATGGTACACGGAGTATAAATTTTATATCGGAGTATATCTTTATACTCCATGTTATATTGTAAATAATTTTATTTCTAATCATTTCTGCTTTAAAATGCTTTTCATGAATTAATGTTGAACACTTATCAAATTTCTTTCAGTAAACTCTTTTTCTATTAGAGTATAAGTTATTCTAGTGATGACATAAAAACGGATATGTTAGGAGAATTGGAAGTCGTTCGTGTTACTGCAGAGGGGCTGATTCTGCTGTTAATGAAATGTTGTTAAGTAAATTAGAGAGTGAAATATGTAATTGTATCCAGATTAATGCTATTAATGTTAATTTTGAAAGTACGAATGCTTGTGTTATGCAAACTGATAATGCTAATGTATGTAATGATGTTAGTGCTAAAATAAATGCTAATGAAAATACTGATAAACTTGTTAATGATAATAATCGCCCTAAGGCCAAACGGCCATCCAAAAAATATGCTAAACGTTCAATCAATAATGATAGGGAGGATGAGGTAAGCTGTGAAAGGTAATGATAAACAAAACATTAATGATAAATTAAATATTAATAATTCTGATGGGGTTCAAATTATTGAAAATGATAATAACATGGATACTACTAATGTTGATGACACTACTGTTACTGTTAAGATATCTAAAGTAAGGCCAATAGTGGTCAAACCTGATATTAAATTCAGTGAATTTATGAAAAACTCAAGTCTGAACTGAAATGTGAGTTTACTGGCAAAGTCAGCGGTGAATTTCTCAAGATTTTTCCTGTGTCGAAGACTACCATAGAATCATCACGCGTTATCTGGATAAGAAACGCATTGACCATTATGTATTGTTTACTAAAATGGATAAACCAATTAAAGTAGTTCTCCGGGGGTTACCTATAGATTGCCCTTCGGAAGACACAAGTGAAGAATTAAATAATATTGGATATAAGGTGCGGAGGGTTGCTCAAATGCACCGACTTTAAACTAGTGTACCTATGCCCTTATTCCAAGTTCAGATTGAAAACAACGAAGACGTTGAGCAAGTCTATGACATTAAAAAACTGTTAGGTTTTTATGTTAATATCTCACCGTATCATACTAATGGAAGTACTGTGCAGTGAAAGGCACACGGCGAGCTACCGTGGATGCCCTAAGTCTCCCGCTCCACAGCGGGGCAAGAAAAATGCCGCCGGAAATAAGAATATTAGCAAGACTAGTGGTAGCAGTGCTGGCACCCGAACAGCAGCAGTTAAAGAAGGAGTATCCTATGCCAATGCCGCTAAAGTACTTACTAAACTTAATAAGCAATCCATGGACTCGGTCAAAATTAATAACAGCACTAAAAAAGTGTTGAACTTTAACTCCAAAGCAGACACTGTCAGCAGACCAAAAAGGAACACTAGTGCCAGCATTAGTAGTGATTCCGGCCTGGGTGGCATTTTAGAAGCAATTAAATTAATAAAAGAAATTAGTAATATATTTCAGGGCATATCTCTGTATAGCCTAATGAGTCAACTGAATAGCAGAATGCCTGATATACAGGCTGCACCTAATGCAATTGACAAGTTATTTATTCTGTTTGAAATTTTTGAAAATGTATTTGGCTCTAGGAATGTGTCTAAATTATGTCTAGTAATGTTTTTAATTGCATACATGTTATTACTTGGAACTCGAATGAATTGTCTAGGAGGCTTAATGAACTCCGAGATTTCATAAATGAGTACAACCCTGATATCATGTTCCTATAAAAGCACAAGCTTGGCCCTGCCACTCCTATTTATGTGCATAACTATTCAGTCTATAGATATGATCGTCCTCCCTCCACTAGAAACACTAGAGAGGGCGGAACAGCTGTCCTGATAAAACGCTGCATCCCCAACTATCCAGTTACAATTCCACAGCTTTCGGTCGTTGAGGCTTCAGCTATTTCACTCACTACAAACACTTCCACAACATACACCTTTGTCTGCACTTATATCCCGCCTGGACGTAATGCGCGAGCAGTCCTGGCTGATCTACAAGTATTACTTTCGCTCGGCAATAACATCATCATAGGTGGAGACCTAAACACTAGACACCGCGAATGGAACTGCTATACTTCAAATGACACTAGACGTGTGATCTATAATTTGGCCACCTCGGCTAGATTACGCATAGCATCTCCTAAAACCCCAACACGGTATGTTGCTGGTTCTGCGGGAATTATCGACTTCTTCCTGCTCAGAAATGCCAGCGTTCCGCTGGATATTTCTGTGCTGGATGAGCTCTCGTCTGACCATAATCCGGTTAGGTTAATTCTGGACATCAGCAGCTATACCACAGCAGACACTAGAGCCTTTAGAACAGACTGGCAGAATTTTGCCAAAGCTCTCCACAACATTCGCTATGACATTCCAACGATACACACGGGGGATGACATTGATAGTTTCATACAGGATCTCACCAAAAACATTACTGATGTATATGATAACGCACGCACAGAATTGCCGATCCGGCGCATTTACAGAGACAAGGAGCTTGACAAATTAATTAATAAACGAAACGCAGCCAGGAGGAAATTTCAGAGAACCAGATCCAGGGTGGATAAGCAAACTTTTAATAGATTATGCAGTGCGGTCAAGTCTCTTACTAACTTACGAGCACAACGCAACTGGACCAAACACCTCAATTCCCTTTCCGCAGAGGATAATTCCCTGTGGAAAACAATTGCGAGGTTTATTAAATGCCACCCAAAAATTCCGCCCTTAAAACGCCCTCAAGGGATCCGTTACACTGAAACTGAGAAGGCCGAACTTTTAGCACAGGTGCTGGAGTCTCGTTTTTGCCCCAACAACATTCAAGATGACACTACAGACCACCTAGTTAATAGTTTTCACTCCACTTTAACGAGCAGCCCTTGCAGATACAACATTGTATCTGCCCTCCCATCAGAGGTGTCTGGCTATGCCAAACGTCTTAACCCCTTCGCGCCGGGTAGCTCAAACGCGCGCTTATCGCGGAGGCCGGCAGTGTCTTA
>KK116849.1:17611-62848 GCA_000611955.2 Stegodyphus mimosarum | reverse complement strand
TGCCTGAGCTTCAAGCAACTGAAAATGCTGTAGATAAGTTATTTATATTGTTTGAAATATTTGGTTCGCAATGTTTAATGTATAGTAACACCAATAGTACTGTAAACATTATTACATGGAACGCAAACGGTTTATCTCGTAAAATTAATTAACTTAGGGATTTTGTGAGTGAGCACAGCCCCGAACTACTATTCCTACAAGAACACAAGCTTGGTCCTTCCAGCCCAATTTCAATTCCCAATTACTGTGTGTACAGATCTAACAGAGCAATTGGAGCCAATCGACAACGTGGAGGTGGTACTGCTCTCCTTGTTAAGCGCTGTATTCCTCATTATCAAGTAACAATTCCACAGCTTTCAGCCATTGAAGCCACAGCTATTTCAATCACAACAAACACTAACATAACATACACTTTTGTCTCCACCTATATTCCACCACGGAAACTACATGCTACTGTTGAGTCAGATCTTAACAGCTTACTCTCACTTGGTACACATGTTATTATAGGTGGTGACCTAAATGCACGACACCGCGCGTGGAACTGCTATAATTCCAATGTCATAGGCAATGTAATATTCAATTTGGCCCGTAGGGTCCCATTCCAAATAGCAGCTCCCAGTACCCCAACACGGTATGCAACTAATTCCACTGGTATCTTAGACTTCTTCCTGCTCAGAAATACCAGTGTTCCACTGGCTATTTCTGTGCTGGATGAGCTTTCGTCTGACCACAATCCGGTCAGACTGATCCTGGACATTAGTAGCTATACCACACCAGTCAATAGAGCCTTCAGAACCAACTGGCAAGCCTTTGCCAAAGCTCTGAACAACATTCAGTACACTATGCCAACGGTACAATCGAGGAATGACATTGACAGCTTAGTCAAGGCCTTCACTGACAATATTCAACGTGCCCACAAAACTGCTCAAGAGGAAATAAAAGAGCACAAGATTGTTAGGAGCAGGGAGCTCCGAGACCTTATTCAAAAGAGGAACGCTGCCAGGAGGCAGTTTCAGAGATCCCGAAACCGTGCTGATAAAACTATCTTCAATCGTCTCTGTGACGCAGTCAAGTCTCGCACTAATTATTATGCACAACTCCGCTGGACTGGATATCTTGAAACACTTTCCAGGGAGGACAACTCTATCTGGAAAGCAGTTAAAAGGCACAAGAAATGCCACAACAACATTCCGCCCCTTAACGGCCCTAGCAGGATCTACTACACTGAAACTGAGAAGGCTGAATGTTTAGCAGATCAATTGGAATCTCAGTTTCGCATAAACAACATCCAAGATTCCAACACTGAACGATTAATTACGAACTTTCACCACACATACATGACAAGCCCACACACAAACCACACTATTTCAGTCATGCCCTCAGAGGTCTATGCTTATGTCAAAAAGCTCAAGAACAGCAAAAGTCCAGGACTGGATACCATCAACAACCGGATGATCAAGAGGTTCCCTGTTAAAATCATGTTCTATCTGACCAAGATCCTGAATGTTATTCTTCAGTGGCAGCATTTTCCTGAGATATGGAAAACTGCCAAGATCACACCAATCCTGAAAGCCAAAAAGCCTGCTTCGAGTCCAGACTCCTACAGGCCCATAAGCCTGCTATCATCACTTAGCAAGATTCTGGAGGCGGTGCTGCTTAGAAGAATAAATGACTACCTGGAACATAACGGGATTATTATACCATATCAGTTTGGGTTCCGGCGACATCATTCGACTGTTAATCAACTGTACAGAGTTGTTGAATTCATCACTGAAGGAGCACAGCAGAAAAAAGTCACTGGAGGGCTTTTCCTTGACATAGCTAAGGCCTTTGACCGGGTGTGGTTGGAAGCACTTATATACAAACTCCACAACCTGGGCTTCCCAGGTTACATCATAAACACAGTTAATTCCTACCTAACAGGTAGACACTTTGTCGTTCAACTTGCAAACACACTTTCGACACGTAGGAAAATCCTTGCAGGCGTCCCCCAGGGGTCCCTGCTTGGCCCTACACTTTTCAACATATATGTGAACGACATTCCTGTTACAGACAACACAACACTCGCAATGTATGCTGACGACACTGCGATCCTCACTCAAAGTGCATTTCCCAGTCTAGCAATCCAACGGTTACAAGCTTACATAAACATACTCGAGACTTGGCTTGTTAAATGGAAAATAAAAGTTAATGTTGACAAAACTCAAGCGATACTGTTCACCAGAAGAAAGAAAATTAAAGGGAAGCTATCTCTTTATGGACAAGAAATCCCATGGGCCAAGCAAGTCCCTTACTTAGGGGTGATCCTCTGTAATACTCTGACATGGACCCCACACATCACATCTATTATTCAAAAGTTTCGAGTTGCTAAAATCACACTACACCCCTTAATTGCTCGAAACAGTGTACTTTCCATAGACAACAAGTTGCTCATTTACAAAACCGTGTTGCGTCCCATCTTATGTTATGCTTGCCCTGTGTGGGCTTACTCATGCAAAAGCTCCAGAAAAAGACTGCAAAGAGTGCAGAATCTTATACTCAGACAGATAACCAATGCTCCTTGGTATATTCGTAACAGCAAGATACATGAGGAGCTTAAAGTCGAGGAAATTTGTAAATTTTACTGCCGGCTTGCCCGCAAATTCTATGCAAATCTGCCCAATATTGAAAATCCAGTAATTCGTACTTATGACTATAATTTTAATGACAGTAATTGTAAAAGGCCCATGGTCATCTTAAATGTTAACGACTAGTGTACTTGTCAATTTTATCGTACTGTATGTTTTTGTATGTTTTGTATTTAGTATTTATCATGTTTCAGTCTTGCATATGTGTCTCTCGTATCGTTCCATAAGTCTGCACTTCCTTTTCTCTTTATTGTTTTTGTTTTGCTTGTATATGTCTTTTCCAGGTTAATGAGTATCTTATAATTCGAAACAACCTATCAATTCTACAAAAGGTAGGGCTGTTTTGCCCAGGCACCCTGGTGCTACACCACTCATAAGCTCAGGAGCCGCCAAGAGCCAGCCGTACATTGAGGACAACTTATACGGCTTGAGAAAAAGGATGTAACAGATGGCATGAGTCATTCTTAAAACCAATGGATGGGTTCTGTACATCACGTGATGCGAGATTCGCAAAAATATAAACATTCTTCTCTGACGCTTCGCGCGATAAACCAGCATAAATTCAATATTGATATTGGCATAACGAACTTTAGTTTAGGACTTGGAAAGCTCAGCGCGAGCTACGCAACTTAAAACTCTCTTATTTTTTATATCTTTTTCGTGTTTTAATTCATAAGTAGTATTTGTCGTACTTAATGGTCTTCATTATTAGCCCCGAGATTCTTTAGATAAGAAGAAATATATGTATGTTGTGTGATCAAAAGAATTAACAAGACTTAATTCCTGTGATCTAATTTTTCTGTCTAGATCTCTTCCCTGATAATCTTGTGAACTGTAATGCTATGCATTTCCTGTCATCTGCCTAAGCACCCATTTGAACGCGTTCCTGTGAGCTACAGCTTTGTTCTTCAGAAGAAGCACGTTGAGAGAGACTTTTGGACCAAATTCATCTTGGTCAGATAACCGATATTATTTGATTTTCATATCACTCTTGCATGCATAATTTCATCTCTTTTTTTTTCCAGATCTTAACCACGCTTTATTTCCTAAATTATATTTCTCACATATGCCTGTATGCGAAAATGCACATTCAGTAACGTAAACGTCCGGCTTTATCCGAAATTCGTGAGCAAGAATAATTTTGTACAGTGCACGTATTAGACGGTATCCTCTGAGGACATTTTAGCTGCTTAAATGAAAAAGACTTTGCTACCTCTGACCTAAGAAATAAGACTTATAAGGTATTTCTCCCGCCTTCTTCGCATGCTTTCGTGGTGTAGTGGTCTGCATGCTCGACTCGTAACCGAGAGGTCCGTGGTTCGATTCCCGGCGAAGGCGTTGCTCATTTTTCATGTCTCCTGCTTCGTAATAACCTAATGTCTCTACACCGCCCCAACTTATGATTCTCCACCACCGCGATTTGGCGATTGGGTCCCTAAAACCCCAGTCGCCCTTTAAAAGGGGGAGTATATAAGGTATTTCTCCCGCCTTCTTCGCATGCATTCGTGGTGTAGTGGTCTGCATGCTCGACGCGTAACCCAGAGGTCCGTGGTTCGATTCCCGGCGAAGGCGTTGCTCATTTTTCATGTCTCCTGCTTCGTAATAACCTAATGTCTCTACAGACTTACTTTTCCTCGCCTGGATATTACGGGTTCTTTCTTCCTAAGGAGATGAATGCCTTCCAGACGGGCTTTCTAAGTTAAACTGGCTCGTATTCTCCCCTTCGCTCTTGCGACTTTTGTAGTGTATTATGAGCTGTGATTACGTCCGTTGGCAAAACTGCATTGAGAATATCAATGGTTGCAAGAACATGTAGCAATCTTATCTCGGGAGTTTAGCCAATGTCCGTATATGGGCATTTTTCATCAAAAAATACTTATAAAGATTTCAAAAAGACATTGCTTAGCAAAAATGCCTTTCAGAAAGACAGGATTTTCAAAACACTTAATGATTACATAATAGTTTATTACATTCTTCTCATCAAGCTCTTTATATAAAAACAAAGAAGATATGTTTTGGAAATACGTTGAAAAATTAAAAAGATTTTAAACAAAGAAGATATGTTTTGAAATATATTGCAATTTCGCTCTTTTTCTCAGCGTTAAGATCTATCTTCTGAGATTCAGATGCTTTTGCTGTTTGTAAATTATTCTGCAAGGCTTATTTATAGTAGAGATACCGTTTTTAAATTTTCCGATGAAATTTCTTTATTAGGGCACATGGAAATATGTCTAAATATTTACTCAGTTTGCATTGTTTCTATATCTAGCTGCTTGATTTACATATTTATTTTACCAATTTAATGGTAATTATTTCTTTGCATTCTTCTTCGCTATATCTTTAGATAATTAATTCAAACTAAAATCCATTGCTTCATTCGAATTTTAACTTTTCAAGATATATTTAGCCCTGTTTCCTTAAATTTCGTTGCGAATGCATAATTGCTCAGCTGTCCTCCATATAAAAATTGAGAATATTTTAAAATTTACTTGTCATTTCATTGGTTTCACATTTCTTCAATTGTCTGCATTAACTTCCAAATTTTTTAAATTTGTTTTATGAAATAACCGATAGTAGTTTTAATCTTTTACCTCCCTATGATTGATTATTTGTTGCAATAAGCTTATTATTGATAAAAATTCCTACTGAATATTTTCTTGATACGCTAATATTTTATTTCACGAAGCTCCAAAATTTTAATTTAATGTTTTCTTTGACTATTTTATAAATATTCCATAGTTTTCCTTGTCTGTTCATCATTTGAAAATTTATTTCGTTTAATTAAATACAGTAAATTTTGCTACAAATATAGTATGCGAACAGGCTTAATTATAACTTTTAGATACATTTTTAGCTAAAATGCAAATAAACTTTCTTCAAATAAATAATTTAAAATTTCCCTGTAATGAAAAATAAGCAATTCATTAAGACACTAAACACTGAAAAAATATTTTTTAACTTCCAAAAATTTTAATTCTTGGTAACACGCATAAATAGGATTAAAGAATAAAATTACTCACTTTATAGTAGAGCATAACTCTCCAACTGCCACGCATTCTTAGAGTTAAGATTAAACGTATGAAATTCTTATTTGATGTATGTTAAGATGTTACATATAATTTTTTTTAAATAATGAGATATTTTCACCATTCTAAAAAACTGAGTGACTTATAATTTAAAGACTGTTTTATAGTAGGGCCATTGTGTAATCGTAGGATCATCTCTGTCTAAAATTTCTAAAGTCGCTTTAAATTCAATTTCATATATTTAAAATGCACACCTTTCATAGATTCATTCTCTCAGACTTTTCCAGTTTAATTTCGTTCGTGTTGATAACTAACTGCATCTCAATATAAAATCGTTTTACTTTCTTGCTTTTCAGTTCCTTTTAACAGAATGCTTCCAGTACTGCAGTGCTGTAGCCTTTTTGCTTCATCTTCCTTTGGATTTTTTATGCTTTCCTTTAACATTTTCTTTTCCTCACTTACATATAAATTTTCTTCTACCTTTATTGATTGTGCTGGTTTTGGCAACATATATACTAAATTTTATTGATTGTGCTTGTTTTGGCAATACATATATAAAACAGGAATGATGCAGAGAAGATTAGCATGACTTCAGCACCAGGATAACCTTCATTGATATCAATGGTGTTGCATAGCTAAAAAATTTTACTTCACACTGGGTGATTTGGGTGGAATTCTGTCTTGTAGGAATCCCGCCACCCCCCATTAACTTTCTTTACGAAATTAATTTAATTCCAGCAAAATCAGAAGTGATATTGCTCATTTTGAATAACTTTTGTCAAATGATTTTTGCCTAATATTCACTTGACAGTATGTCTTTCAGCAATATATAATTTCTGAAATAATAATTGAAATTGAATTATAATTGAAAGTGTATATAATATCTTGCCTTGAAAATTTGTTTAAAAATTCATTTGTTGGCGAATTTTTTAAATTATAGTATTGAACTACAATGTTTTAAATTTTTAATTAATGCATTTAATTGAATGCATAATGTGGACCATTCTGAGTATACTAGTTTTGAAATACGAAACTTCGTCAAAAACTATTCCAACCATTACCATAGCTGCCCCTTTTAACTGCCCAATTATTAAAGCAAATTTTACTTTGGAAGTAGAAGAGATCCATTCTCAGTTTCAAATTCTGCTTCAAAGAAATCAAATCCTTTGTTAGTTATTGATCTAATTAATGCGTCAGCATAGTAATTAATTTCCCTGGACTTATTTATTTCCCTATCTCCCCACCAGCGGCCGAGTGTACTGAACATTGGTAGCTTGGTCCGAGGTTTGAATCCCGTGAACAGGTGACTACATGGGCATTCTCCTGTTTTTCTCCATGAGTAATGTGTATCCGGGCCACTTTCCCTTAGAAAGTCTTCCACGAAGGCATGCATCCGATTGGGCAGATAGCCCTCGAGGCTTTGCCGTAATCACATAAATTAAATTAAACCTGCTTCAGGTTTTATCTCAAATTGCTATGGCTGTAGTCTTTTGTACATTTTTTGTAATTTTACTCAACATTTAATAATTTTTTTCAAAATAGATTCTTGTAATCATAATTAACAGTTAAAATGATTATCAGAAATGTGTTACTGCAATTTCTCACATGCAAATTTTACTACTAAATTTTGTTTTCTCAGTTTAAGCATGATGCATAACTTCAGTGTACGTCAGTTAAGGCTTGAGATCTATGTGCCACTAATAAATTATTCTGAAGTAATAATTATGCCATAATACTGTAAAATAATTTAGTTGTTAAAATATATCTCTTCCTTCTAACCTAATTTTTTTCCCCCAAGTTCAAACTTCTTTTGCATAAAATGTTTGTTCAATATTCTTGACTTCATTTATTCCAAATTTACAATTATTTAAGTTTAGTTTGAATTAATTATCTTTGTAGTACCTCTTTCCAGTGCTTTCAACAAGTTTATGTCATGTACTTTATTACCATTTTTCTGAATAAAAATCATCAGCATGCATATTCGATTCCGTACTGTACCATCCGTTCCAGAAAATCATCTGGCAAGTCAATTCATTATTGTGACTACCTTAAATCCAACACCTATTGTCAAGGGTGTTAAATTTAGTGAAATTTTTTTCAGATTGTATAATTCGCCGAAACATTTACTTTGCATCGAAAATAGTATGCAGTTTTACCTTTAACATTTTGAATTAAATTTCCTCAAAAATTAGCTTTTAGATGCCAATATTGAATATTAATTTTTCAATGATTTTGTTGAATATTAATTTTTCAATGATAAATTTCCAATGATCTGCCAATATTGAATATTAATTTTTCCTTGCTACAATTAACAAATATGAAACAAAACCTTCTCTTGGTTTTGGAACAAGCATTAGGTTCTCTTGTTGAGCCTCTATATTAGATAACTGCACACTTTTAACTTCAGCTCTCATGCAGTTCAGTTAAGATGCTACTTCACTCTGTTTGCTTTTTCGTGCCACTAACTATGCCGTTATCTAAAACGTGATACTATACATAAAATCATGGGGTGCATATTGCGGCCATGATCATGTGTGATGAAAGATATGTTTTTAATAATTAGTTTGTATCTACCAAATAAAAGTTATATTCAATTCGGCCACATTTGCCTACAAGTCTTTTCTTTGAGTGTAATCTTTTTAACTACGCAGTAAAGTCTCCTCAGGATATAATGCATAGAACCATTGTCAATCTGTTGCTACATTTGCCCCATCAGACTTTGAGAACAAAAATTGTCGGCTTAAAGTTCATCCTGCTAGTTATGGGATAGGCATTCATGCCCATACCTCTGTATCTCGGGAAATATGAGAAAGAGATGCAAGACAAGCAAACTCCATCAGCATATTCACTGATGTTTCAAAAATTAACGAAGAGACAGGCTGCGCTTTTATTATTAAACGTCGTGAAGAAGTTTTAGGAACATGGAAAGGTTACCTTGGGGTCAGCAGATCTGTATTCCAAGCAGAAGCAGTAGCATTGCGTCAGGCTATCACAGCAGCTATGAATTTTGTTGATGAGGAAGTTTGCATTTTCTCAAATAGTCAGTCACCAATCTTCGCTCTTCGTGATCCATTCCATCCGTCGACGATAATAGCAGATATGCAACGTCTGCTCAAAGAAAATGCGCATAATCGCAATGTCCAGATTTTATGGATTAAAGCGGACGTGGGCCACAGGGGCAACGAGGATGCAGACACTTTCGCAAAAGAAAGCTGCGAAGAATATCGGTGCGCAGGATATCAAGATTCTGCTTCCAAAATCTTACCTGAAGCGAGTTTTCCGAGTTAAAGCTCAGCAGCAATGGCAAGAGGAATGGGATTATATATCGCAAGGCCGTAGAACCCATGACTTCATTCACAGAGTTTCTCAAGATCGACTCATCTCAGCCCCTATTCTTTCCCGCTTCATCACAGGCCACAGACCATTTCCCCAGTATTTCTATGAAAGGGGATTAGCAACAACTGACCACTGTGTTTGTAATGAAGTTGGCACACCTGACCATTACGTTACGTCTTGTCCTCTCACTGAGGCATGGCCCATGACACTTCCTGATTCCGACATTCCCTATAAACGCTTCTTCATTAAGCAACCAGCAAACCTCAGGAAGCTCAAAAGCATTATGAACAAACTTGAAGCACTAGGACTGGATTTATGTAGTCCACATTAAAAATTTCGTGAGAATGTGTCGTCTTCAATTCGCAGAGATATAGAGCATGAAAGCTTACTGGTTTCCAGTGGCTTCTGCAAGAAGTCCATTTTGTGAGTCAGTGCGCAAAGTAACATTAGGCTGAGAGTACGAAAAATATATGTAAATATGATATAATAATCTTTAAATGTAAATGGTATATATATGTATATTTGCAACAGGAACATTACTGCATAGGTATAGTAATGTAAATATGTGTGTATTATAAATAGAATATTGCGCATCGTTTTGAGAATAATGTATTGTGTAGGACAATTTGTATAGTACCTAGTTATATATATATATAGTATTGTATCCAATATTGCTAGCACTCATTGTGTATAAAGTATAGCAACGAGGTTTGTAAAGGTGTCTAAAATACAGTCCAATGTTCAGTGTAATGTGTATCGTAAAATTTATAGTGTATATATTATAGTATATTTATAGTGCTTTATATATAGCAATGCGCAATGTAAGCAGGAGAATATATAATTACAATGTTATTTTTGGTATGCTTTCGAAGTACCGCAAACTTTATGCAAAAATGAGCTGTTGGCATAATGTTATTCTATTAGAAGTAGTATGGAATATATTATGCCTTCAAATCTGTTACTTGTATTTTGTATGCTATAAGTACGGCATAAAATAACCTGCCCATGATTTATCCATGTGTGTTTCTGTATTATGTAACTTGTTTTTAATTTGTGATTTTTTTTAAAGAATTTTTTATCAAAATCTATGTCCTTTTAAAATCACGTTATGTATTATATAATCAAGTCATGTCTCATTTAATCAGTTATACTTTTACGAAACTATGTTAAATTTATAATTAATTGTCAAGAGTTATAGTCAGCATAATATGTAGCACAGAATATACGTAGTATTAAGTTTAGCATTGTGTCTAAAATGTATTGTGTATTGAGTGTAACAACGAGTTGGATAGCAATGTGTTAAATGCAATGTAACCGAAAGAATATTTAATTACAAAATTATTTCTGATATATTTTGAGAGGAGAAAAAAATTTATACGAGAGTGCATTTTCAGAATCTATTATTCAGTGTAGCGGTAAATATTGTATATGTGTTATAGCGTAAAGTTTTTGTGTTATAGAAAGTGTAATGTATCAAGCGCAGAATAATTTAATATTCGAGGTGTTGCTCCAGATAGTAGCGGGATCCGGATGATACCTGATTAGTCTATGTAAGCCGTCAGGGTGTCCGGACCTGCTTTCACCTGTCCCCTGTCAATCTGTTGCAGTTTACTCCAAGTCATTTTGTTACATGCATAAAGAGAGACAGGTGATAGCTCTGGATTTCTGTAAATATTTTCTGTCTGTTTGGTTGCACTGTTGTTTTGTGTGTTGTTATAACATTTTATATTATTTTATTTATCTATATGTTTAATTGTTGCATTTAACAATGGAATTTTAAGCCTAGTTTCTCCAAGAATAGCAAAACAAAATATGCACATGGGATTATCCATACCAGCTGGAGAAAAATAATCACAACTCTTCAATTTCCAGCCACAGGTAAGTGTTCGACACAATAAATTATTCAGAATATGAGCTGATTCTTATTTAAAATGAAGGAGATATCATGTAGTTGATTCCAGCTTTATTTTTCAGGAGAAACTCAGAGCTCATTGTCGTATCAGTTTAGAATTGCCCAAAATACCATCTCAGGAATCTTCAGCTGTGTACAAAGTGCTGTAGTATGTTTTGAAATCCAAATATACGGACAGACCTATGACGAACAAGCATTGGGAAGAAATTATAATAGATTTTTATTTAAGGTGGAACTTCCCAATGTATTTTGGTGCTCTACATGGCAAGCAAATTAAAATACACCTCTGCCTGGTTCTGAGCCAACTTATTATAACTATAAGGGTGATTTACAATTGTTCTACTAGAGCACTGGTTGATGCTAATCTAAAATTTATATATGTTGATGCAGGAACCAATGGAAGAATCAGTTATGGAGATGTTTGGGATAAAAGCAAATTAAGACCACTGACTGAAAGTGATGATTTATTTTGACCAGCACTAAATGCTTTAGCAGGAATAGATATTAATGTCCGGTATGTCATAGTGGCAGACGATGCATTTCCACTAACTCAGTATATAATGAAGCCATATCCTGGAAAGCATCTAACAAAAGATAAAATAATTTTCCATTACAGATTGTCAAGGGTAAGATAAATTGTAGAAAATGAATTTGGCATTTTAGCTACCTAATTTCAACTTCCTGAAATGACAATATTAACATCACCACAAAAGGATAATATGTATAACCTTTTGTGAGGCAAAAAATAAACGACAAATTTTTACAGTCCTGAACATATTTGTTTATATGTTGAGGATTTAGAACATCACTTTATAAGAAAAGGAACATGGGATGAGAGTACACCTAAATTTATTTCATTGCAGCAAAGTGAACACAACGGTTCACAGGAGGCAAAAGAAGATAGAGTTTGCAATTATTTTAATAGCATTGGATCTCTTCCCTGGAAAGAAACCATGTGTGACTTATATTAAGGCACAATAATTATGTATTATATATTTATATAGTCTGCATATATGCATCAATAGTTTGTTTTTATATAACAGTTATTCATTAATTTTTATTTTTCATCTTGCTTAAATGCCAATAATTCTTTTTACTTTGGAAGTGGAAAATGTGGTTTTATTTCAGTCTGCATATTAGTAATTTTAATTGCAATAAGAAATATAGTTAAAACCTACAATTAATATTATGAAAGAAATTTTCTACTTACTGCCTTTAATAATAAATGTATGTGTGTTTGTGTGTGTATATATATATATGCATAGTACGTGTAATTAATTTGAACTATTATATACACTGCTAGCCACCGTAAATGCAAAACCCTGAAGGAAGCATGCAAATGACATGAAATTTACAACATGCATTAGTGGAGGTGAGATATGCAAATGCTTACAATTTCAGGGCACATGCACATCACATACGCCTGTGGTGCCACTTCAAAGCACTATTTAAGGCTTGGAGTTTTCGACAATTTCAAGTTCAGCAACTGTTTTTTTTTTTTTTCAAAAACGATCAATTATGCCTCGTAGTAAACAACAATCATCGTTTGATCAAGTATCCGAGTTCGACAGAGGAATGATAGTGGCCTACAGAGAGTGTGAATTATTTTTCAGGGAAATTGGTAGTCGTGTTGGACGAAACGAAACAACTCTAATGCGGATATGTGACCGCTGGAGCAGGAAGGTACGACGGACCGTTATGTTCGATCGCATCCACCTCAGTGCACCACTTCATGTGATGACAGGAATATTGTGCGCATGGCAGTGATAGATCTCTCAGTCACATCACGAACCATAGCACAGCACATTCAGTCTGTAACGCCTCATCCAGTGTCTGCGCGTAGCATTCGACGCCGTTTATAGCAGAGTGGTATATCCGCAAGACGTTCGTTGCTTCGTCTAGCCTTGACGCAGAATCACAGACGTCTCCGCCGCCAATGGTGCTATGAAAGAAGGATGTGGAAAGCAGAATGGAAAGAAATTATCTTTACTGACGAGTCACTCTTCTATCCGCAACACCACGATGGTCGGATTCGAGTCTGGAGACACCGAGGAGAGAGGATGCTGAACAGCTGCGTTATGCACCGTCACACTGGTTCTGCACCGGGTATTATGGTATGGGGCGGTATTGGATATCACTCTCGCCTTCCTTTAGTACGCATTGCCGGTACTTTAAACAGCCAGCGCTACATCTCCGAGGTGTTGGAGCCAGTTCTTTCTTTACCTTCAGAGCTTGTCCACAGCCATATTTCAACAGGATAATGTGCGATCACAAGTGGCACGCATTGTCCAAGGGTTCTTCATCAATCGCCAGACTGAATTGCTTCCGTGGCCGGCTCGCTCTCCGGATCCTTCGCCGATAGGAAACATGTGGTCCATGGTTGCTAAACGATTGATCTAGATTACATCCCAAGCTGTCACACCAGATCAACTTTGGCAACGTGTGGAAGCTGCTTAGTCTGCTTTACCCGAGAACACATCCAAAGGCTCTTTGAATCAATGCCGAGGCGTATGGCAGCGTTGATCTCAAACAATGGCGGCTACTCTGGCTACTGATTCTAGAAGGAACCACACTTCACAGAAGTCGACAAATTTAATCATTTGATAATTGGTCAACATGTTACCTACTAAATAAATTTTGTTGCGATATCTCTTGTCTTTCTTGGTGTTTCAATTTGGGTGGCCAGCAGTGTATCTATATAAATTATAATTAGGTAATTCCTGCTTAGCAAGCTTTTCAGTTATATTATGTGATAATTTAACTTAAATGTGAAATGTTAATTTGTTTTCAAGCATTCTGCACATTCCAATACATACTCAGATATATAATATTTCCTAATTATTAATAATTTATTAAAATATTTAGCATATCTTCAATCGTATACAAGGGCTGCTCAGAAAGTAACGAGACTGAATTTATTATACAAAACAGGTTTTGAGTCAATCTTCTTCGAAAGATGCTCTACTGGAAGTAACACACTTGGCCCCACGATGTTTCCAGTCCTGGAAACATTTCTAGAACTCCGACTTTGGGATGGCCTGAAGCTGCTGCGTCGAATTCTGTTTTTATGGTTTCAATGTCCTGAAACCGGTGTCTTTTTAAGGTGTTCTTCATCTTGGGAAAGAGGAAGAAATCAGGAGGTGACATGTCCGGCGAGTGGGGAGGATGTGCTACTTGGATTCTTCCGTGTTTTGCCAGGAACTGCTGCACAAGATTGCTGGTGTGCGCTGGGGCTCCGCCATGATGAAGCTCCAACGAGAGGATGCCCACAACACTGGTCGTTTTCTACGAACTGTCTCTCTTAATCTCTTCATGACGTCCAAGTAGAATTCCTTTTTCACTGTCTGGCGCTGGGAAGCGTACTCAAGATGAACAATTCCATCTGCATCGAAAAACAAAAGCAATATGACTGATCTGGCTTCGCACCTGCCGTGCTTTCTTTGGCCGAGGAGACCCGGGGCTTTTTTGAAACAAATCAGATGAGACTGCCAGTCATTGGAATTGCTGATCCTCAGTGAGGAGACGTAGCACAAGCTTTGCAGACACTCGGCGCATGTTCAAGTCCTTTCTCAAAATTTCATCACGTGATCCTATGGAAACGCCACACTCCTGTGCAATTTCTCGGACTGTTAAACGATGATCAAAGCACACCACAGTTGCACTTGTGCGATCTTATCCTCATTGCGAGAGGTGGACGGGTGTCCAGAACGAGGATCACTGTTCACTGATTTCTGACCCTCCTTGAATCGTCGGAACCACTCGAAAACTCGAGCACGACTCATCGCCTCATCTCCAAATGCTGTTTTCATCATCTCGTAGGTTTCGGTGCCCGTTTTACCGAGCTTATAGCAAAAATTTATACAGATTCGCTGCTCTGTGTTTTCAGATATTTTCTGTTGTCGACGAACGCTCGCTCGCAAACACTCCACATGAAAAAAGTCAGTGTGACTGAACGGCGTGCTGTACAGACTTGCCGGTTTTTGTGAAATGAGGTGAAACATGTGCGTGCATGACACGCATAGTCCCACCGCTAGGGGTTTTCTGGAATAAATTCAATCTCGATACTTTCTGAACAGCCCTCGTATACAAACGTATATAAAAACACTGAATCACTTTCCTAAATTTTATCTATTAATGACTGCTATGAAATTACTACAAATTTATAATTAAAAGGAAAGAAAATATTAGAAAAAGAAATAAATAAACTATTATATTTATGTTCAACAGAATTTTACTCTGGATATTTAAATTCATAAAGCAAATTTTAATTTTTTTCCTTAACAGTTCCAGATCAGCAGGCCATTTCACTGTCTTCAGCTGACTAACAACATATGCTCCAAAATTTCATTTATGTCTTTCTCCTCTGTAAAACTTTTCAAACAATTTGTCACTGTGGTAAAAAAAGTAATTTTTTTGGGGGGGGGGAGATCCGGTTCCACTTTTAAACAACTTCATCTTTTTCCTTTCAAAAATATGTCCTCAGGTTCTGGAATTTTGTCATCTCAGTCTCTTTAAAATGGAACAATTTTATTATACATAGTATTATTCATACTAATAGTTTTTGTAGAAAGAGATTTATAATCTATGGCAAGTGAACAGGTTGATCAATTTATGTTAACAAAAATTAAATTAAAAATATAATTAGTGGTAAATAAAATAAAAACATGACTAAAAATAATTTGACAGAAATTGCAAAGAAACTGCAGCTGCACATCTATATGCAGGTATATAAATATAATATGCATAATAACAAAACAATTTTTTTTAAAAACAAAACGCAATCATGCCTAGATTTTTCCGTGCATTAAACTGCTGAAAAAATTATCAGTAAAGACAAAGTAACAAATTTAGAGCTAATGTTTCACAAAAAACAAAAATTGAAATTCATAAGTAAAAAATCAATGCAATAAAGAATTTAATAAACGTTAAAACCAAAAGTTTTCAAAAAAACAACACCCCCATTCAAAACATCAATGAAATTTAAAGAAAATATTAACAAATAGATAAATAGACCTCTCCTATTTTTTAATTAACAAATTAATTAACAAATAGAAGAGGAATTCAATCAAATTCAATGCTACTTCATCAGAAGGAGGAACTTTGATATATTTCTTCCACAGAAATCCTTGCTTTTCTGTATCCGGAATCAGCCGATGAACCATTTCATTGTATTTTAATTATAATAGTTCACCCGAGAATTCTTGCCCTCCCCAAAGGATGGAAAAAACAAAGTAAATTCCAATTAGCATCTTGTACCTTAACTAAAGGGAATTCTATTTAAAGAATTGAAAACACAAGTGAAATACTAAAATAAAAAACTTAGATGTAAAGACAAATTAAAACTTACATGAAGTGATTAAAAACTTTGAGCACTTTCATTTAGAGTACAATTGAAACTAGAAATAAGAATGTTAGAGTAGTGAATTTTAGGTTTACCATTTTGGCTTCATTCCCGAAACTAAAATACTGTGGTGAGAAAGTAATCGCTCAAAGGGCAAAAAATTGGAACAAAAGATAGAATTTTGAAACCAAAAGAAAAATTTTTTAATTATTTTATTAAAATTTTTAATTATGAAAAAGATCACTTTACTAATTAAAATTAAATTTAAGTAAATTCTGACTCTTTTAAAACAAAAAGGGAATAAAGAATTTCATTCAGTGTAAATCTTAAATTTTAGAATAAATTATTCTTTAATAATAGTAGAATCAAAGAGGGTGCCCAAAAAGGTTTTAATATTTGTTTTGTAGAAATGAGTAGAAAAATCCATACAGTTGAACTTAAGATTTAAATTTTTTTTTAAATTTAAAATAACAGAAAAAGGTTTAAGAAAGCTTAAAACGAAGTAAACAAACTATTGTTAGCAAAGTAAAAAATCTTCATGTCATGGGCGTATCATGACGACTTTGAATATAGAAGGCTGTTCGTTGTTTTAATGACAAATAAAGAGGCAAAATATAAAAAATCCCATAAACCCTTTAAAACATCCTTCTCTTTTGGAGCTTTCAGATAAAAAATTCATACTTTTAAAAAGTATTACAGGGCGTAGACTACTCCACATTTTTTTAATAGACTTTTAATGAATTTTATAGGAATTTCATTTTCTTTTAAAATTTTGGTGAGAACTAGAATTTGTTCTTTTTGTGTTCATATTTCAGTGCAAACTTTTTAATTCTGCCAATTTGGTTAATAATAGTATTTGCAATATTTTTTTTAGATATGCTGGAGTTCCAGTTATGTCATCAATATATCTTTAAGTGTGTTCAAATTTACTAAAATCATTATCAGAAAGGCTCTTTAGGAATTTGTATTCTTTAGAAAATTGAAATAAGTTACAAAGATGAGTGGGATATGAACTTCTCATTGGACTTCCTTGTATTTGCAGGTACAGAAATTTTGAATGTTTAATATAGTTATTGTAGAACAAGAAATGTAGAAATTCTTTCTATTTTTGTAAATCCAGAACATTAAGAAATTCAGGAAAATTTTTTGTCATTTCTAAGACTTTCGTAGATTTCTTTGAGTGGTAGAGACGTGTAGGGGTTTTCAAAATCATAGCAATTAATATTGCAAACTTTAATTATTCTAACTATTTCAATGATTTTTCAAGTTGTCATATATAATTTTTGGTCTTTGTGAAAAATTAGTTCTAAATTTCTTACTTATGTCTTTACTAATATAATATGCATACATAGAATTGCATCTATTAAAATTACACCTATATGTATTTTATATAAATAAATACATATGTTAATGTAAGTATTTATTTATTCATACACATTTATTATACATGCATCTGAAAGTGTGCACATGTAATTATGGATGTAAGCTTGCATATATATGGAAGTTTATATGTGTGTATGTGTATATATATATGGTCATCAGATACAAGCATAACAGATATTACATTTGTATTACATAAGCATCTTACCTTATACATACATACAAAATATACATGCAAGTTTATATATATGATAAGGTGTACCCATTCTTAGATGCATTTATAATATTGTATATGATTACACACATACATATGTATTTATATATAACACATGTATATATAATTTTATATGGATTTAATTGCATATATGCATATTATACTCATACTTGCATTTAAAAATGTTTCACACAACTGCAGTTTCTTTGTAATTTCTGTCAAATTATTTTTAATCATTCGCCCAAAGGGGCATTAGCTCATATGGGCTATTAGTTTCTAAAAAAGAAATTAATGAAGCATCTGCACAAATGCAAGTATGTTTCTCACACTATGAAAAAGCAACAGAACCTAGAAACATCAAATTTTGAATAATGTAGTCCTCCACCTGAATATGAGCACCTGGAAGTCTGTATTTTTAATTTCGAATTTTTTTATTATCTATTTTATATTTTGTAAAATTTTAATGAATTTTTTAATTAAAAAACTCAATGATTTGAAAGCAAGCAATGGCAACACCGTATGGAATAAAATAATTTTTCCTCTAGCGTGGAAGATTGTCTATTGGAAATCCTAGATATGTTATCTGATCTGTCAGGATGGTTAGTGGTAAGTTGTGATTACCTTTCATTCTTCAGGATGAGTCTAGCTTGTTGATAAATTCTTTTATTGCTACATTAAATATTTACATACATTTACATCATAGTTCAGGAATATTCGTTACCTCACTCACATTCTTTTGACTCACGATTCTCCATTTCCCATCGAGCACAATCTATCGGCGGCTTTTCTACAATGCCATCTATCGGCTGATTACAGATATATGCTGTTTTTAAATATACCAAAACACAAAAGGGCATTAGTCCAAATGCTCTTGAAACTTGCATGTGTGTGTAAGTAAAAAAAATGCCCCTTTGAGAGTAATATAAAATCTGAAAGCTTTCAGATTTTGTTTATTTTATTTACCTCTTATTATATTTTTTATCTCATTTGTATTAACACACATTGATCTTCTGATTCACTAGCCATAGATTATGGAAGACGTTAATTGCTACCCATTTTTAGTTTTAAAAAAATCCAAAGCTGATGGTTAAATCCAAAGCATAAAGGTTTCACAAGAACTTCTACTTATGTCATTATTATTTTACAGGAACTTCTACTTCATGAAGGAAAAATAGTGTATGTATAAATAATTTATACATGTATATAGGAATAAGTACGTCTTATTTCTAAAATAAAGTTGTAAGCACAAAATTTGCAAATAATGAAATACAAGTATATATGTAATGTGCAAATACATATAAATATTAAATCTGTAGATATATTTTTAAATATGCTCATATAAACACATGCATAAATTAAAAATATCTATAAATTCATATCCTAAGCCACTGTAAATTTTATAAACACTGCAATATAAATTCTTTCTTTTCAAAATTTTATGCCCTTGACAAGGCCCTCTATTAGATTCAAACATATTTTTAAATTTATCTTAAGAGTTTTCTGAGGACACATCAGTCTTTATTTATTTTTTTTTTAAATCGCTAAAGAGCAGTACACATTATTTTTTATATTCTAAAATATTATTCAGATGCTGATCAATTCCAGTTTTTAGTCAGTTTGGCTTAGATTTTACTTTCATTATTTACTTTTTAAATAATTTTACCAGTAAATCTGTTTCTGAAATAAAAATCAGTTTTCTAAGTTTTAACTCGTAAAATTACCTTTGGTAATTTAAAGTTTTTTCTTAGCTATACCTTTTGAAAATAAATTAGAAATATGCTATAATTAGTCACTTAATATTGTAGACTCATTAGGAATTTTTGGAAAGAGAAGAGATGAAAAATGAGCAACGCCTTCGCCGGGAATCGAATCATGGACCTCTCGGTTACTCGTCGAGTGTGCTGACCACGAACTCATGCGAAGTAGGCGGGAGAAATACCTTATAATATGTCTTAATTTGAAGATCGGACTATCCATTCCAATTTAGTAAAATATGCTTCCTTGCAATATAGAAAATACTCATATACCTAAACAAATCATTTTCATATGAGCGTGAGAAATGTCAAAACCAATATTATTGGGTATGGAAATAATTGTGTCACATGCTATTCCACCAGGTAACAAAGCGATGAACGCCATGAATCATGATAATGTTTACAAACATAATTCAGCCAAAATTTGGCATTTGTTTTGAAGATAAGCTTATATAAAGCTGCCTCTGCTTTACATGCATTTTCCTAGATATTGCAAATGAAAAATATATTACACTTTTCTTTACATAATTATGCTTACATAACACAAAAACATCAAATTAAATATATATATATATATATACATAGTAAATGTTTATATTTAATTAACAGCACAAAATGTAATAATAAACTTATCAGCCATAAATGTATGTCCTTATTCAAGCCATTTTTAAGCAAGATGCTGAGTGACTGTGATGTATGCATTTTGGTATAATTGGGCCTTACAATATCCCATAAAAACTGCCTTTGCCTCATTTCTTTAATGAATTCAGCTTTGAGTTTGGAACACCACTTGCTGCCGTTGCAATCTATCATCTTGAATGATGTTTTGGTTGATGACGATGATGAGGGATTTGTAGCTCATAACCGATTTGTTGGAAACCAACAACTTGTAATTATTTTTTTATAGGAAGAAAAAAATTTGTGTCTTTCCTTCAATAGTAAAACACGCAGATAAACTGTCTGAAACACCTGTTCCTGTGAAACAAATGCATGTGTGATATGGGCCTTAGATATCTAAAAATACAGTAAATTTAGGTCTTCATTATAAATGCTTGACAAATTGGTACTCTTCTTTTACCAGGACCAGATTCAGAAATGTATATATATGCATGTATGGGTGGATGTGTGTATGCACATACATACCTATACAAATGCATACATATGTACATTTCTGAATCTGCTCCTGATAACAGCAGAGTTCCAAAAAATGTTCTACTTCAACAGAAAAATTACAAACTTGTGATTTTATGTGAAGGAAGTCCTGCGAGTCAGAATATAAGAAAATAACTTTGCTAATGAAGCATTTGCTTCATTGATTACAGAAGCTGAGCACATAGTGGCAACAGATGTATTAAAGAACTTTTATATTTAAAATAAATAAATATATTTTTTGGAAGGAACAATTGATAGGACTGTTATAATGAATTTAAAAATTGATAATCAAATTGTATTAAACTAATTAAAGATGGAATTTTTAATAGGAGAAGTAAACACCTTCAAGTAAGGTATTGTATTCTTGCCAAAAAAAGTTTAAAAAGTAATATTAAATCAGTTTAGTTTGCGATTAAAAATCAATATCCTAACTCTCGAATAACAGTACAGATTCTAGACACCATTACAAATAGCAACAAAATCTTTATAAAAACAGGGACTAAAAGCTGTGAAGGCAATGAAACACCAAATATTGTGCACCTCAACAACTAGGAGATAAAGCTGAAGCACCATGGGCAAGAGGATATTAAAACAAACTAAAACATGAATTAAAAAGCTGATGTGTACACCACATGACTTCCTTGTACGGAATATTAAATTACACGCATTTTTTCCTGAATTTCATTTAAACTTACTGAATTGAATTAAATTTACTTCGTTGATAGTGCATAAACCACAATATAATACATGCACTCTTTAAAATTCACTATATTAATATACCATGGCAACACTCTGGCACTAGGTTCACTTAACTTTACATCTCATTCATTTTGTACGTTAAAATGCATAAAAATTACATCATCTGAAGAATTATCTAATCATTGCCACATATTCTACTCAAATGCATAAAAGAAATTAAACAAATAAAAAAGAAACAGTTTTTCACGGATGATCCAGCACTGCTTACCTAATGCGCATGCACTACCTGTAAACATTCTCCTCTGTCAGAAACAGACTGACGACAATATCTGCTAATATGAAACACTTCTTTCCTAGAATTTAATTAAAGATATATTTTTCATTCAATTAATTCAGTTCTTACTTCACGGCAAGGCAAAAATACATAAAAACTCAAAATATTTGCAGCATATTAAAATATTTAAAATTTATATTTTAATATTTCATATTTTAAATATTTGCATTAAAAATTGAAAGATATAGACAACCATAAAACACCAAGTATGGTTAAAACAATAAAAAAAATTTTTTTTACAACTAGAATTACAATTTCTACGCAAAAATAAGCAATTCTGTCAGCAGGCAAGAACGCAGATTTGTCACCCACAAAACTAAGTTTCCTTTTGGCACCAATGGGCAAAAAGGCACTGAAAGTACAGAATAAAAGAATTCGCTATTCTGTTAAATTTTGAATGTAAACAAATATGGCTGCTATGGTAAAAAAACAAATTAGGCTTAGCTGTAATTAAACAACTTTTAAATTGTTGATAATTCTAAAAATATTGCATGCAGATTAACTAAAGGTATAAAAACCGTAACTGGAAGACAGGAGCAGCATAATTCAATCATTTTTAAAGAAAAAATGCACAATTTACACCAACATATTAGAATTTAAAAAAAAAAAGACTGAGTACACCGAGCAGAATAACAGAAAGGATATATCTATTTATATATTTTTTGTGTGGTCGATTGCAATAAAAAAAAGGAGGTGTACAACTACTTGTTATAGTAGTCCTATATAAAAAATTCAACATTCTGAGACTACTCATTCTTGAATTATGCGAGATACATACATACGTACACGCATACAGATGCCATGAAAAAAATCTCTTCTGAATCCATTTTAAATCAGTTTTATAATTCATTTGAGGGGGGAAGAATCCCTTATTTTGTCCTTACGTACAGATGTCATGCAAAAACATCATTAAATTGCATTCGACAGCAGTCAAAATGGATATTTTCATTAATATATGGAACTCGGAATTTTTCGTGATTACAATACTTCCTTTACTTCATACAAGGAAGTAAAAATATTATCCCATAAAAAATAGCAACACCATTGAGATCAAGAATCACAAACCCATAGAACATGTCGGTTTTTTTCAAAAAATTAATGACATCATCATTATGTCATCGTATTTTATTTCCCAATATATCTCCAGTCATGGCCCTTTCCTCACACATTTCAGTGTTACAAAGCTATATATATGTGTACTAATAAGTGTATATGTGGGGGAAAGGGAAAATCCTGACCACTACCTTTTTACATATCCTTTAACCGAGAGATTTCACATTAAACACCCAAATGATATCAAATTTAAAACGTTCCTGGTGCAACATAGAAAGCTATATAGCAGCTAAGATGTATCCATCATCAATACTTTTCATCAACAAAGCCTCAACCTATGTCAACCATAAACTGTACACTCAATGTGCAGTGACTCCTTGACACACTTCTTGTACCCTTTTTATAAACTTCTTGGAACCTTTGTAACTCTCTTCGTAAACTTCTTATAACTTTCTTTTAACCTTTTAGTAAACTTTTTGTAACCTTTTTAAAATTATAAATAATTTGCCAGTCGGAAGCCCTTGAAACGGACAGGCGGTTAGTGTGCCAGGGTTTTATCAAATTTTTCTGTGATGCTGTTTTGGTGTCCCTCACACTTATACCTGACCTGATCCAAAGATATTTTTATCCAGAAGCTTCAAATACCACACCAAGATTTAATTTAATGCAGCAAAAACCAAGCAAATCATCTAAATACTACTTTTTTCACACCTAAATTGTTTAGCAAAGAAACAAATTATTTATGGGAAAATATTTTTTATACCTTTATTCTATATTTCATATCTGGGCTCGTGAAAACCCCTCAATGAAAAAAAAATTGGTGATGAATGAAAAAGGTTTAAGAACTGGTGGTATAATACATATACCTTTTTTGGATCATTTAATGCAATACTGACAAAAGTGCTAACAAGCTGACAATTCATCTTGCAAACAGAGGATACAAACTTAAACAAACAATACTCCTCCTCTCCCCCCCCATAATTTGCTAAATGTAAGAACATAGCCTAATACATATATAAAACATGAAAATTATGATAAAGGCTTCTAGCAAACAATAGATTATTCACTTAAGTTTGGAGGATGCCAAATGTTATTCTGAATTTTTGACAGTACAGTGAGTTTATCTTTGCATAGTGCTCATAAATACAACACTAATTAATTAGTAAACCTGATATTTATCCATAAAGACAGTTCACATTGATGGAATGCAAAATAAATTTAACAGAATGGACTTGCTAATCGATTTTTAAATTTATTTAGCTAAACCTTATTTCATTTCTACTATTAAGAAAGATATATGAAGCAGCCTAAAAAAAATATTAAAAAATTCCTTAAGGAAAAAAAATTATAAAATTAATATTTTAAACCTATATGATTTCATTTCAGTATTCCTAACAACATCATAGTTTAACATGAATGCATATGAAGAGTCGATTTCACTCATATTAAATTTGCTTAAATAATGCTTACACACAAAAATAATCTTGCAAAAGACCAATGCATTTTGCATTACACTATCCAGCCTTTAGTCCAAAGATTTCAAAATTTTTAGTTATCTTTATATATTAATTTTTTATTCAGCTTTTTTATATGAACTGCAACACTTCTTGCAATACAAAACTATTGAAAAATTTTATTAAATTTATGGAAGAAAGGAGAAAAACATACAATTTTGACAAAGATCACACATTCGTCCATGTTCATTTCACAGCTCATGCCCGTCCAACTAGAATCACAGATGCACTCATGGTAAAACAATCTAATACACATCATTAATGTAATAATTAGAATCACAGATGCACTCATGGTAAAACAATCTATTAATACACATCATTAATGTAATAATTAGAATCACACAAGTCAGTCTCTCTCCAGAGTTGCCACATTACCCAGAAAACAGGAATAAGTCAAGGAATTAGAAAATTGACAAAAAAAAAGTCAGGGGATTTAAATTTTAGTCAAATTCTGGAAAAATCAGGCAATTTCATACGGCGATCCTCAAAAAAGTGAGTCTGATGAAAACGTTGGATGTGATCAATTTATTGGAGAATTATGTATCAAGTGAGTGTCATTCGGGCAGCTGTTTAGAGCCAATTTTTGCAGCTCCAATCAAACTGTCTTTTAGAAAGGCAAAGCAAATTTCCAACAAATTTGATTTCCAGTAGCCTCGAGTTGCGAGAGGCTCACATGCACATGTCCAGAGAATGTTGAACTAAAGAAAATACCTCCCCATTCTGGTATAAAATAAAATCGGTTTAAAACATTGAATTACTTAACAAAATTGGTTAGTATATGGTACACATGGAATTTGGCGACATTATAATTAGCAGTAAATGAGGCATTGGCGCCAATTTTCAAAATCATGCCAAGGCCGTAGCGTATAATAGGATTTTACCGTAAAATCTTTTTAAGCTTTTTTTTTTCTCTTTTTAATAAATACCTTATTTGTCATTTTGCAATAAAATAAAATTTTAAAAAAATCAGTCATCTAGGTTAACCATTTAATATAACTATATTCACAAAAGAAACGGTGATTGTTGTATTGCAACTTTTAAGTCATTAACTTTAATGTTATTTGTAACATTAATGCGGCTTTTACCCTCTAAATTGATTTATTATTAGTTAATAATATTTCAAAATTTCAGGCAATTTTCTCTGGCATAATCCTGAAACTAATTCTAGCAGTCTAAGATGACATATTATCTTCTAAGATGACATATTATCATGAAATTTAATGCACATATTTTTTGCTTATGTATGACGCTAAATAAACATACAGTACCTGAACTTATTTTAAAATATCATTAGCAAAATGTCTGCAAAAAAAAAAACATTTTTTAATCCAGATTTGGTAGATTCTAATCTCAGTCTTCAGTGTGAAAAACAACTCCTATTACAGTTATGATAGTAATGCTTTGGGGATTATTTAATAACAAAACAATTTAAAAAGAAAAAAAAATCTGGAAGGTTTCAGATTTTAAATTACATCCAAAGGGGCATTTTTTAAACATTTTGTGTGTTTCCTTTGTTAATTAAATATAATGTTCTTCGCACTTAAACCATAAAATTCAGTTCAACAGCAATATCGCAAAATAATTTTAAAATGACTCTATCTTTAGAATTTCCGATACACAGTTCCGCGCGCTGGAGATAAAAATTTTTTTTCACACTGTGTTTTTGCACAGTGTTGCCATTGCTCACTTTTAAATCGTTTGAGTTTGTTCATCAAAAATTCGCTAAAGTTTTACAAAATACGAAATAGGTAATAAAACAAGTTCCAAATATTAGCTTACAGATGCGAATATTCGGGTGGAAATGTAAGTTATTCAAAATTGGATGGCTCTAGGTACTGTTGTTTCATCACATTTGAAGAAATATACATACATTTATTCATATTCTTCATTATCTAATTGCTCTAAATATAATACAGAGCTGCAATATTTGGTGGCAACAGTTTGAAAAGTGATTCAGACTTTTAATGTTTCCAACGCAAAGTCGCAAAACGAAAACAATAGTCTTTCAGGGACAAAGCCCCTTCAAACTAAACATCTGAAAGGATTCAGATTTTAGATTACGTCCAAATGGGCTTTTTTTGACGATTTGTGTGTTACCTTTATTTATTAAATATCATGCTCTTCGCACTTTAACCATAAAATTTAGTTCAACAGGAATATCGTAAAATAATTTTTAAATGAGTCTATCTTTAGAATTTCTGATACACAGTTCCGTGCGCTGGAGATAAAAAAGGTCTTTTTTCCTGTAGAGTGCTGTCATTGCTTGCTTTTAAATCGTTTGAGTTTGTTCATCAAAAATTTGTTAAAGTTTTACAAAATAGATAATAAAACAAATTCCAAATTTGGGCTTCAGATGCGCATATTCGGGTGGAAACGTACGTTATTCAAAATTGGATGGCCCTAAGTAGCATTGTTTTATCACATTTGGAGAAATACAAATACATTTATGCAGATTCTTCATTATTTAATTTCTTTAAATATAATACACAGCTACAATATTTGGTGGCAACAGTTTGAAAAGTGATTCAGACTTTTAATGTTTCCAACGGAAAAGCGCAAAACGAAACCAACAGTCCTTCAGGGACAAAGCCCCTTTGGACTAAAAACAAAATATAAACATGCCTAGTATTTTCGTGCATTATGCTGCAGAAAAAATATAATTAACGACATAATTAGTTCAAAATTTCTTACTTTATGTCTTTAATGATTATTTTTATATAAATATATATATGTATATAAGTGTGTTTAAGTTATATGAAATTTTTGTGTTTTCAAGTGGTACTGTAATTAATTTACTCTCAGCACAGCCAACATGCACTAAATGGATAGACTGGAATTTTCTTAAAACACAGCTTGAAAACCTAGAAAAGTCGGGGAATTTCATTCTCCTGTTTGAGTGGCAACCCTGTCTCTCTCTCTCATATCTTGTTTCAGTAAATCCGGGTAGAAGTCACATCTGAAGTCATTAATTAAGTTAGCACAGTTAGATCCTAATAAGTAATGTTCTTCAATACAAACAAAATCTACAAAAGAAACAAACTGTTACTATAAGAATATAACAGTGGAATTTTAGCAGTATATTAATTCAAGAATAAATAAAATATCAGAGCAAAGAGTGAATTATTAAGCTGAAGGCTGCATACACAATAAATGTACAATGAACAACCTACTGAAATAAAACTCACAATTTACTGTTTTAACTGAAATATATAGCTTACTCAATTTGATACTAGGATAGTGATTCAGAATAAATATGTTACCAGTTTTTCTTGTCTGCAATAATTTTTGACAACATCTTTTGTGAGAAAGAATGAATCAAACATACTGATAGCATCCTTTCTTACATAAATATCTTCTTCCATTATCTTGCACAATGGTCTCAGTAACTTTAACAAATCAATCAATGAAAATTTCAGTCAACAGTTAGCTAGCTTTGCTTCTGTCAGTTCTAAAAGAGGAGAGGCAAGAAGTTTCTATAAATTGATGTTCTGAGACGTCCTTATCTTGTTAAGTCTTATTTTTCTCCATTTCCTCAGAACTAAATGCTTCATGTAAAACTGAGACAACTGGCCTCTAGAAACAGCCAAGCATCCACTTAATTCAACATAATTTCAGGTCCATTGACTATTTAGCATCTTAAATAGTCTTATAACAGATGGCAGAGAACTGGATGCTCATTGACAGAAAGTATTTACACAAATTAGTTATGTAACAGTGGACAACATAATATATTAATTTCACAAAAGTCTTCTGCAGCAGCTAGAAAAGCTGTTATTGGATATTTACAATAAAAGTTATTTACTTTTTTCTTCAAAACTATTTAGTTTCTGTCTAATATTATTCAAAAAACTTTGATTTTATTTCATTTAACTCTTTTGTATGTAATTAATTTCAGTAATAATGCTTCGTAGAATTTTAAAGTATTTGATTACTTATATTTCATTAATAAATGTCATTTTCAGTTATTATAAAAATTATTTCAATGAATGTTATGACAGAGTAAAGATGCCAACATTTGATGAAGACTATCAATAATACTTAGCAGAATTATGAATGTTGCATTTGATTTCTCAGATTACAGGAAGAGGATTCAACAGCATAAACTGGCTGTCATACAACTTTACTTACAAGTTTGTGAAATAAATAAAAAGACTAAAAATATGAACATTTAAGACAACTTTACCCACATTACTATCTCTCACCTAATAAGGTTAACTTTGTTGCACATTTTACATCATCAAACTTTTCACAATTAAGCTCATTTTGGGGGAGGGGCAGAGAAATCTGATGTCACATCACAACTTTCTTGTACAGAAAATTAAATTACACACATATTTTTCTGCATTTCATTTAAACTTATTTCCTCGAATTTCATTAGAGACATATTTCTCTTTCAATTAATTCAGTTCTCATTTCGCAAGAAGACAAAAAACACATAAAACCTCAAAATATCTTCATTAAAAACTGAAAAATATAGAATAAAGCAACACAAAAAAGAATTTTTACATTTAAAATTAAGAGTTTTTATGCAAAAACAAGCAATTTGACCAGCGGGCAAAAAGGTAGATTTTTCAGTGCAAACAATTGAAAGTTTACTTTTGTTCCCACTCGACAAAAAGACACTGAAAACGCAAAACTGAGTTCATTTACTAATCTGCTAAGTTTCAAATCTAAGCAAATATTTTTGCTATGGTAAAGAAATTAGGCTTAGACGCACTTAAACAACTTTTAAATTGTTGATAATTCTACAACTATACCATGCAGATTAACTAAAGTCATAAAAATCTTAATCAGAAGATAAGAAGAACGTAAGTCAATCATTTTTAAAGCAATAAAATATACAATTTACCAACATAATATGAATAAAAAAAATTGAGCTCACGGAGCCAAGTAACTGAATGGGTGTATGTATATATATATTTATATACTTTTGGTGTGGCCGATTGCAACCAAAAATGGAGATGCACAACTACACTACAACTACGTTATAATAGAGCTATATACAAAATTTCATCCTTCAGAGGCTACTCGATTTTGAGTTATGCAAGATACGTACATATGTACACGTAACAAGGAAAAAAAAATCTCCTCTGAATCCATTTTAAATCCTTTCTGCAACCCGTTTTGGGAAAAAGAGTGCTTTATTCTATCCTTACATACAGTTGTCACGCAAACACATTGTTCAACTGTATTCGGCAGTAGTCAAAATAGATATTTTCATCGAAATATTTTACACAAAAATTTTTGCGTTTACAATACTTCCTTTACTTTGTACAAAGAAGTAAAAAAAAATCTGATGTGTACACCACGACTTCCTTGTACGGAATATTAAATTATACACATTTTTCGTTTCATTTACACTTATTGGATTGAATTAAATCTACTTCGTCGATAGCGCATAAATCACAATATAATAAATGCACTCTTTAAAATTCACTATATTTGTTTACCATAGTGACACTCTGGCACTAGGTTCACTTAACAGCATTACATCTCACTCATTTTATAACTCAGAATGCACAAAAATTATGTATATCATTTGAAGAATTATCTAATCATTACCACATGTTCCATTCAGGTACTATAATAAATCTAAAACGACGCATAAAAGAAATTAAACAAAAAGAAAAAGAAACAATTTTTCACAGAAAATTCAGTATTTCTCATTCAATTAACTCAGTTCTCACTTCACAACAAGGCAAAAATACATAAAACTGAAAATATCTATATTAAAAATTACGTAGTAAATCTTAAACACTTATTTCTTCAAATAAATTTCAGAATTGATTAAGTATGATTTAATTAATTTGAAATGATAAAAGAAGGTGTTATCTTTCTTGTTGCAAAGCTCAGTTTCCCCAGGTTGGCAACAAATCCATTATTCTACTAAGTTTCAAATGTAAGCAAATATGGCTGCTATGGCCAAAACCTCAGGCTTAGCCACACTTAAACAACTTTTAAATTATTGATAATTCTAGAACTATAACACGCAGGTTAACTAAAGGCATAAAAAGCTTAACCGGAATATAAGAACAACATAATTCAATCATTTTTAAAGCAAAAAACACACAATTTACAAACATATAAGAATAAAGAAACCAAGCTCACTGAGCCGAGTAATAGAGTGTATATATACATTTCATAAATACAAAACTTTTTTTTTAAAAAACAAAATGTAAACATGCCTAGTATTTTTGCACATTAACCTGCAGAAAAAATATCAGTAAAGACATAAAGTAAGAAATTTAGAACTACTTTTCACAAAGATAAAATCTGAAATTCATAATTAATAAATTTCAAATAGTCCTATATATATATGCAACAAAGAATTTTTAAAATTGCTGAAACCAAAACTTTTAAACAAACATATCCAAATGCAAAAAAATTTTATGAAATTTAAAGAAATTTTTAAAAACTCAAAAGAAGGTGAATTTAAATAAACTTCAATGCCATTTCATCGGGGTAAAGAAACATTGAAATCAATTAAAATCTCTCTTCTACAAAAATCCGTGCTTTTTTGAAACAATTTGGAAAATTTATAAAACTTATTTAAAAATAAATCAGAAAATGTGCGAATTATATTTGAACCAAGCCTAAACTTAAACTCTGGAAAAAGGAATCAAGTAAGTTTAATTAAAAAAAGAGATATTAATAAATATATATCAAATTCAATTAACATTGAGGAGCTAAAATTTTGAGAGCTAATTTTTTAAAAACTGCTCATGGGATTTTTACAAAACTCAGCAGTCTGGCATAATTTGAGTTGTAGAATTGAAATATAGAAAAAAACTGGCATGTCATTTCATAAAGTCCAATATTGTGTCAAAATACCTATATTAGAACAATGCTATATATAAATCTAATACGTATTCTAAGTTGTGCTTTCGAGACATGAAAAATGCAAGTTGAATTTCATCAATCGGCCCAGTAGAACGGAAGATACAGAACTGTTCCCCCCTTTTTTTTGGCACATTGTACATGAGCATGTTGCATTTTCCACAGACATATCCATGATTGTAGTTTATTAAACTGTTTCTGGGAAGCATGTGAAATTTACACTACTCACTGGGGAGACGAATGAAATAAAACAACCTTAACCTTATTTTGTTCTCAGTATCTAATATATGTGAATAACAAGTACTTTCAGACACCAAAAATCACTTGTTTGGGTGCAAATAAGGAAGTATTAAATCAAGCTACATAAAAACCATGAAAAATTTCAAGAATAAGTCGGGAGAAATACACTAAAAATCGGGTTGGCAGGAGTATGCTCGCAAATCAGGAGAGTCTGCAACTAAGCAAATGTATAAAATAATTGCACAATGGGCTATTTTAAATGCATAATTTAGCACGAAAAAATTTACAGTTTAAACAAATCAAAACGATATTCGCGTTAATAATATTGTAACTAAATGCACTTAGAAAATTTCATATAAGAAAATCTTTTATATTAATACAGATTATTTTATAAATTTATCAGTGTTTTTAAATATACTGAAGGTGATTTTTTTTTCACACTGTTTCTTTAAAAAATTTTATAGATATAGAACATACCACATTACCTTATATTAAGTAAATAATAAACCTCCAAATTTTAGTTTAAATTAAGTATTGATACAATTAAATAGTACATATATTTCTTTAAATTTTATAAATATTTATATCTATAACATAATACTCCCTCTTTTTCTATAACTCTACATGATTTTTCAGATGTTACTTTTACATACATTAAGGCAGACTTAGAAAACTTTCCAGAAATTTCAATATTTATTTGAAACAGTACTAAAGTTATAGATGAAATATCAAAAACTCCCATACCCTCTTTGCATAATATCTTTTTTCTGTATGCATACACACACACACACACATATATATTAACTTTTGAATGCCTCTTGTTTGATATATTATGCAGACCTTGAGAAGGTTCTCAGAAATATCCTTACTACTGCAACTACACGTAATGTCCACCAGTTATACTTCTAATATTTAATATAATCTGAAATTAATTGTAGAATTAATATTAGACTTTGCACTCACTCTTCCTTTCTATACTTCTCTATACATTTTTCCTCATGTCATTTGCTTGAGGTATTCTATATCTGTGTATTAAAAAGCTTTTCAGAAGCCTCAGTACTAGCTGTAAACAATAAAAAAATTAACCTATATAAATAAACCAAGTATCATTTTAATATTTAAAGTATTCTTAAATTAGTAGCAGAAATAATTATATACTTTACTCCCTTTCCTCCTTCCTTCCATAATTCTACATGATACTTTCTTATGCCATTTGTTTAATATGTTATCAAGACTTTAACCCAAGCTTTTCAGAAATATCATTACTCTACCAAACAACATTAAAAACCATCTACGTAACATAAATTAATTAGCATTTGCAATACTTAAAATAATCAGTTTTTTTAAATAAGTATTTTATAATTCCATTCAAATTTCATATCTCTTAAATACAAAAACCAAACAAAAAGTACTGTATTTTACGTATATTTTCTGTTTATTCATTTTCTCCAATTGCAGACAAATTACATATACACTTAATTATCTAAATGGGCAACAGACAATATTTTTAACAAAATTCTGAAGCGATTTGTTAGTGTAAGAATTTTTTTTTTTTGTTAACAAAACATTTAATAGATAGACATTCTTGTTCATAACTATAACCTTTTTTAGAACTCTGCACATGTAGTTGATTTCTAAAAACCTTCTTTAAAATTAACATTTATGTTACGAGTTATATACTAACATTCATATAACAAATAAATTAACAAATTATATTGACATTTAGAAACCAAAATATAACAAGTTATATTTTTTCTTGTTATAAACTCTTTACACGATTATTAAATCAAATATTATTCAAATAATTATTGAACGATTAAAACAATAGCAAGCAGTTTTTGTTGTGTTCATCATAATGTTCTTTAATGTGTCTCAAACTTAAATGTTCTTTACATAAAAGTTTCTATTGCTACCATGTTTTGCAATCCTTTAACAATATAATCCACATTACTTACTCTTAAAATTTCAAAGTTACTCTTCAAAGCATATTTCAACACTGAAGAGCCCAAAATTAAATTATAGTATACTAAAATCCAAATTTGGAGAAATATAAGCATAACAATATTAACAAATAAAAGGAGTACATTTTTAATTTATTGGAACAAGTTTTGTTGGAATAAGAAAAAAATGCTCAGTATTTTCCAATTATTTTCACAATTCCAACTTACAGTATACAGTAAGCTTTCGGAATTTATGAGTATGCATGCAGTAATGCATAATAAGCATGTATAAATAGGTAGAACATGCAAACTTAAATACAACTTAATGCCTGTTTCACCAAACAGTATCCAGCAATTGCAAATATATAAACATTCATTACATAAAAAATTTTCTCACCGCATATAATGCTTCATGGACAGAATGTTTTTGTCGGTGAGCTATTAATATAGCCAAATAGATTTCCTTTGCCAATTCTCAATGTCATGAATAGTTGCAATTTTTCGTGGGAATGCAGATTATCAGAATGTACCAATGTTGATAAAATAAAAATAAAAGTTTCTTTTTTCCAAAATTTTAGAACTCAGATTTACAATTTTCAAACCTCATATTAGTATTCGTAATAAAAAGAATATGCTAAAATATTAAATGTTGCATGAACTAATAATAAGCAACAAGAATCAGCATATCATGAGCAAATTTGCAAGTCAATAATTTTGAACTTTTCACGCCTGCAAATGATACAAACTATAGCGTAGGAAATTTACTTATTACTTATTAGTTCCTTTTACTTATTTTTAATTAAAATTTGAAAACAGTACTTGTGTATACTATCATAATGTTATAATATATATATATACGTGCATTAAGATTTTGTGTATATATATATATATATAGTGGCTCCCAAAAGTGTTCGGACACTTTAAGAATTTGTAGAAAAGCGGTGTAGCCCGGAATTGAATTGGAATATAAAGCCCAATATTTTTTCACATCATCTCCATGCAATTTGAATAAAATCAAACATTTCTTTTTTCAATACTGACCTACTTTTATTTTCTAAAATTAAAATTGTAAGGAGTGATAGCAGCTGTCATTAGTGCTGCAGAGTATCCTACAATATTCTAACTAACAGAAGTTCTACAATATTTACTAACACATGAAGATTTTTTTCAAGTGTATGAAGACTTTTGCAGGATAACTTGTCTGCTAGTTTTTGATTATTGATTTTTCTTAAAGTTTTACTATGTTCATGAAATAACTAACGTATTTTTGCTAAGAAAAATTCATAAATATTCTTAAAACATTCTCATTCACAAATATTAATTTTCATTAATAAATAAAGCAATATTTCATTGAAACTCGTAAGTGTACGAATACATTGTGAGCCACTGTATATATATTGGATAGCTGATAAAGTTGTGGCTGCCTGAGAAATACATGATTTGTGTAGAAAACCCAGTTATTATGCTAGATGAATCCCATTAAAATTACAAAATCTCCAACTGAACTCTTAGCAAACAAACATTATATTCATAGCTCTGAAATTTAAAAAATATATATATATATATATATAGTACTTAAAATCATATTTATTTTCAGAAATAAACTATAAGTTTTGCTGACAATTTCTTTATGAAAATATTCGAACACAAACAACATAGCTGCCAATCTTGAAATCTGACTTGAACTCACTTCATAATCATGATTAACATTATTGAACTATTAATAATATGATTCTGACTGTAAAACTTAAAAATATTTAATTAGGTATTCTGGATTTTATGCTTTTTGGCTAATACATATAAAAATTATAGTACATATAAATGAACAACATGTAAAATTATTAGTTTTTTAAAATTTTTTTTGGCTTTTTTCACGCTTGTTAACACTTTATTAGCTTCCTTGATTTTGAAATATAAAAGAAATTGCACGTATGAGTTGACAATATGTTCCCACAACTGAAAGGCATGAAGATGGCATTTAAGCCAATCATGATCAATAGTTTTTAACTCGAATATAATTTTGGATTTCCCATTTCTATAATTAGATATTTTCTCAAATACAGTTTTGAACCTTTTACCCATCTCACACACAAATAAAGTAAATTGATGTGAGGGGTAACACAATCATCTTTCATAAAATCATATTCTTTGAAATGCAAAAAACTAGGTGTGCGTATCTAAAGTTTTATTTGAAACAAGAACACTTTTGCACAACAGGCACAAAGGAAACTGTTTTAATGCCCGCTTAGCTATATAGCCAGCAACATAGGCTGAAGAATTTTGTTCAAATACATCATGTACTGCAGGCAGCAGCCCACTGTTTTGACCTGTAAAAACAGAAAAGAGTAACTTTATTTCATGAATTTATTGCTAGTGCAGAGATAGCATAGTTTAAATGAAATAATTCTAATGAAAACTTGGCTACACATCAGAATTCTAATTGATTAATGCTTATTATTTACAATAATTTTATTAAATAATCAAAATACCATCTGATTTAGACAGTAGAAAAATTAAAATTAAGGCTTGTTTATGAAGTAGTTACTGCAAAATAAATGACTACCTGAATTTATCGATAATGTGTATTTACTATACAAAGATATGATAATGATATAATAATCAAATATTGATCAATTATGTATGTATATATATATATAAGTTAAAAACTCTTACGTAACAGGATCCGTAGGGAATTCAAAGAATCTCCTCTCTGGATTTTTCTAAGATGTTGTACCACAACAAAAACATCGATATCTTGTTTCGGTAGCTTCTTTCCTTTTCCTAAGCAAAAGATATACAATAAATTAGTTGATCACTCAACATCCCGAATCAAACAATAATGGGTACTTACGTATTATCGCAACCAGGCCAAAATTCGCATAAATCGCCAAATTTGGTGACCCTACTTATGGAACCCTACGTGTTATACGTGGTTTTTCGTAAAGAAATTATTTTGCTTACTGGTTAGATTGAATGCCCTGAAATACTTTAACTATGGGTATTTGGGATCTGCCTGCGAGTGAAAAAGATGCTGTTGAATTGTTGCAGGGATATGGAATCATACCGAACGAACGTACTTGTAAAAATTTTCATAAAATGAAACTGTATTTTTCAAAGCAAATGTTCTGGAAATGTAACGTCGAAGAGTGCAATCAACACTTGGGTGTGAGAACCGGAAATTGGTTTGAAGGTAGCCGAATTTCATTTGTTACAGCGGTGCGCTTCATTTATTGTTGGTGTAAAGAGTTAACCTCAATTAAATTTTGTGCAGAAGAGATGGGAATTGCGGATAAAACTGTTATAGATTGGAATAATTACATGCGGGAGATATGTGCCCTTGAAATGGATGAAAAAGAAAGAAAGCAAATAGGCGGCGAAGGACTTATTGTGGAAATAGACGAAAGTTTATTTGTAAAAAGAAAAAATAACAATGGGCGTGTACTACCACAGCAATGGGTTTTCGGCGGAATTTGCCGAGAAACGAAAGAGACTTTTTTGGTTACTGTACCTAACAGAAGCGCCGTTACCCTCATGGAAAAAATTTGCAAAAATATCAAGGAAGGAAGCATCATTTATTGGGATTGCTGGAAAGGATACAAGACAAGTGAGTTGGAAAATGCTGGATTTCTGCATGGAAGTGTTAATCACAAAAAAAACTTTGTGGATCCCAACATGGGCATTCACACACAACATGTAGAGCGCATGTGGGGCTCAGCCAAATGGCGCAACAAAAAACAGATAGGAAGAGCCCGTCATCGTTTTGACTCATACCTTATCGAATTTATATGGCACCAAGCTCAAGCTGTTAAGGGCGAAGGTGGTTTTCAATCAGTGCTAAAAGCAATAGCCAAAAGATTTCCGCCGAAAAAATAATTCTGTAACTTATTCAAATTCGAAACCGGAAGGGTTTAATTCATATTTTAAAACAAAATAATATAAAAAACTGTATTAAAAATTATCTGTAATTAATGAATGTACATTTTCTTTCTATTCATACTTTTTTACTCGAACTTACAAATCGCGCCAACCTGGTTGCGATAATACGTAAGTACCCAATAATGTGCTATGAATTTCGATTTTTAAAGAAATTAATAAAATTAAAAATATCAGATAAAATATGAAAATTGCTGCAAATATATTATAAGTGCCAATATATACAGCTACATTTAAAATAATATTTAAAGATTTTCACAACAATAATCATAAATTATTTTTGAAACATAAGAAAGGTTTTTAATTTGCATTTGAGGGGGTATGAAAATATCTTTACAGAACTTACATGATTCATATATTTAGAGAAAATTTTGCTTGTCAACATGGAAATAAAAAGCTAGTGCTAAAAATGGTATTTACTACATTCAGAAATTACACCAATTTTTTTAAGTTTAATGATAAAAATTTAGAAATAAAGCTTACCTGGGAAATGATGAAATATTAGGTGAAGTTTCACTTTAACTGGCTTTTGAACTTCAATTATAACCATCCAAGCAATATAATCGTTGATAGCAATCTAGACAATCTCATAAGCAGCTCCCATCCAATTATTATTGCAGAGGATCTGAACTCAAAACAACTATAAATATACAAATTTCATGTTTCATTTCCTATTTAACTGTTTCAATATCTTCTGATTTAAAAATTTTATCTCAAATCTCAGATGATGCATTAATTCTAGATTCACCAGCAATTACTCTTACAGAACATGTATGAGACTAACAATCTGCTATCAGTTTTGTATGAAGGCGTTCTGTATAAAATTAACTTCTCAGATTTTCTACATTTATATAGTTCTATATAAAGAGAACATTCATTCTGGAACCTGACTTGACCAATATGAAGTAACAATACATAAGTTAGTACTTTAATAGTGACAGCATGAGTTGCTTATTGTAGGAACCATAGCCTTCATATCCAGCAACGCAATCATTACCAGTCTTCATATCCAATGATGCAATAATTTTGTTTATGATCTGACAAGCTTGCTTTAAAATGATTTCGTTGACGGATTCAATGCAATACCTATCATAGCTTTTCAGTTTACTGGCATGTAACTTTATGGCACTAAGCCCAGCAAATGAAAAACTGCTCCCAAGATTTGAGGCTTAATTGTCTGTTTTTCCGAGATTTAAGTATTAAGTTTTTATTTTGACTGACATTTTTGGAATGTCTATGGCCCTGAAGATGGCTTGCCCTCTTCTTCATCTTGATTCTGCCATCTGCCCTGAAGATGGTTAACTTGGCTGTTCACAGCTTTAATGACACTTAAATCATGCTTGCTGCAGAGTGAATTTTGTTGCATACCTTAACAGACAGTTCCCCCACATTTACTAGTCTGCTGCTTCTGTACACCTAATGAGCTGGAAGTGATAAAAATTATAAAGATGAAACAATTTGTGTAATAATTACAAAACAGAATCATAATAAATTATTTTATACTTTTAGTTTATTTATTTATTGAACTAAATAAACGTTGAAGTTAATAAAAAGCAGCACTGAACTAAAATATCAGTAACATGCATAGTGTAATAACACTGATACTACAAATGCTAAAGTAAATGAGTATTGGGACTTTAAAGCATTAAAAATGAACTAGTGTTAATAATAGATTAGCTTTTTAAATGTGTAAATTCATGTCACACATAGAGAAAATTATGAAAACTTCCATGCAGCCAGTCTATTTGGCATGATACAGAAGTAATACACATGTTTAATAATGAAATGTAACAGAAAAAAATATTAATAATTAATGAGGTGGAATTTATAATATTGTTCTTTTGAATTTCAATTAATATTTCTATCATGAAAACTATTCGACTTAACACTGTCCACTTTCTCTTCAACAGCACTAAACATTAATTCCAAATTATCATAAATTTCCTAGCTACTCTTTTATTCATTCACAATGATAATGGCTTGAGTTAATTTCTTCTGCATTTATTTCATTTATGACCTCCCAACTTTTTCTACTACATTTTATCCTTAGTTCCAATTTGAGATAATGTGGTACAAATATCCAGAGTTAAATTGTTATAATAATAATACTAAAGACAATTGAAACTAGCAAGGAACATATTGTAAAGTTTTAATCATATGGAGAAGTGACTTATAAACAAGTAAATTTTTATCATTTGGCCAATTGCAATTCAACAAAATAAACTAATTTTCATAACTTTTTCAATTTTCTTTAGTCTGCAGATAATCAAAACCATTATTAAAGAGGGACTACTTACTGCATATCATTGTTAAGAAACATATGGAATTTACATTATTCAGCTTTGTTACTTTTTAACAAGTTAATATTTAAATATTAAAAATTAAATATAATACAGTTTCTGAAGTTATGTGATAGATGCAACAAATAAAAGCTCTGAAGTCAGATTCCAATTAGTCGAGGTCTTATTTATTTTGCATGTAAAATAATACATGTGAATTTTAGTTAAATAGAACTAACAGTTAAAAAGCACTTGTTTTAAAGAAAATATGTTGTAAAGAATGTGGTTTTCATATTACATATCAATACAAAATAGCATATTCAAGTAAATGTGCTACAAGAAACTGAGTTATTCTGATGCTGATGATTTCATAAAATTCATCATTCTTTTCTGACAACTCGATTCATAATTATAATGTGGGGGGAAAAGGAGAAATAAAGAATATCAAATTTCATTCAATTTTTCTGAACCAAAATATGAAAGCAACAGCACTGTGCATAAAAATTTTGAACAACTGCATTGTTTGTCAAAACAATCATAACTGAAGTGCGTTTTGAAGAAGGGTATGGAGTTTAAGAGCAATTAACATAAATTATTATACTTTGATGCTTCTTATTTCATTAAAGCTAATTCTTATGCATAGGCACAGAAATGTTTTGTTCATGAGCATTTTATAAATTATTGACAATTTCAAAATAAATTAACTACAGTATTTACATATAAAATAAAATAAGGAACTGCATAACTTCAAGCCCATATAAATTGGGATACCTTAAGCTAGAGCATTGCTGAAGTCATAATTAAAACAGAATAAACTAATAAATGAAAATCAAAACACTTCTATATATGCATTGTATGTTACTTCCTTATTAAAGCAGACAGAGCTGGCAATATTTAAAAGTTACAAATTACAAATTTGGCAAGCGGATCAGCTTATTTTGTTACGGTGACCACTTTAAGAATCAAACATCAACTGAACATATTTTAAGAGCATTACGCTTAAAAAGTTGTATCTCACCTTTCTGGATTTTGGGAAAATCTAACAAATTTCTATTCACAAAGGTCCCACGAATTGCTATTACAGACCACACTTGAACAAAAACTTTCAATGAAGGGCAGTTCAGTCTGAAAAGAAATTAAAACACTATTTAAAAATTCATGATGACGATAAAGATATAGAGGTTTAGCACCCGGCTTATAAATAATGCTGCTCTTTCAGAAAAAATTAATTGCCATGACAATTGATTTAGGTTCGTAATTTATTTCCGTTAAAAAATGAAGTTATACCATTCAAGCCTTTTTAAGAAAAACATGAGCACATATTTGTCATATAACATATTCCTCAAAGTTTAACACAATGGCTTCAAATAACATTAATTAGAAAGTTTTATGCCCCTCTCCACCAAAAAAAAGTTAAATGTCATGACAACAGGACTTATGTAGATAATTTCTATTGGTTAAAAAATGAAAGCCTTTCTATGGAAAACTGGGAGAGTTTTAGTAGAAATAAGAAAAGAGCTATAATAAATTAAATGCTTTTATTATTGATTTCATTTCTACTTTAGCCAGGTTGCCTTCACAATATATCCTATAAAATAAAAACTAATGCAACAGATTCAAATGACATAAAGTTTTGTACCATAAATGAAAATATAACTTAGGGAAATAAATCTTACATCCAATTTAAGAACATTAAAAATGAAAATCTGGCAAATAATTATTTGTATTTTTGATGCATTAGACATGAAACTGATTTAATCAAAAAAAATTTAATATGGGGGGTGGTAGGCTGAAATAGTTTTAAGTTTATTTTATAAGCTGAAGTATGTTTAGAATAAAAGGTTTTAACGACAAGTAAATTTTCATCATTTGTAAATCATTATATGTTAGAAAAACACATTTTTATGTCATACTAACAACTAATACATTTTATACATAAAATCAGGAAAAATTAAGCCACATTTCATTTGGCTTTGCTTCTTTGCCTAGCATAAATTCTTTAGTGGTACACTACTATATTATCAACAATATTATTTTCATATTAGTTCAACAGTAAACTAACTTATTCCAGTTCAGAGTTTGAGTGCATTTGAAAAGTTTTGTGCACAGTTCAAATTTAAGAAAAGTCTCATTCCTTCCGACTTATAATTTCAGCTTAATATTCTAATGATTTACTTTTTTGAAATCTACTACAGCAATATCCATTTGCTTTGGGAGGAAAGATTAATAATTGAAGTGAAGAGTAAAAAATGTACAGACATCTAAAAATAATAAGGATAGCTTAATTATTTTTACTACGAAATTTTTATTAGTCTGTAAATTTTATTAAGTATTACATTTGTGAAAAATTAAACGTGGACAGCTATATATTTAAATATACAGGGTTATTAAACTGGGTGATAACATAAACAAATTAATCCAAATGATATTTAATGTATCTTCATATCTATTGCAAAATTTTCATTTAATATGTATTTAAATGCACTAAATGGCAATCAGGCATTTTATCATTAGAATTCTAATAAAAGTAAGAAAAAAAATCTATAATAAATTAAATGCTGCATTTCTACTTTGCCCAGTTTGTTTCAATGCCATGATATAATTAATAATAAAAATCCAATATTTATAGCATATACAATTGTAATACTTAAAAAAAAATTAACTTTTTGTTAATGATAATAATTTGCTACACTGAAGAGATTTTTCATTCTGGAATAAGTGAAAAATTATAAAGTAGAATTTTGACATAATATTTATACCAAACTCATCAAATACATTTGAAATTATAACTGTCTCTTGACTTAAATCTATTTTGATATATCTTCAACGCACACTAAAAATTATTTTAAAAACTGCAATAGTTTTTTTCCCCTTTTTACTATAGTTTAATATATAGTATATATAGCATTTACTTAGTTTTGATTGAAAAAAAATTCAAAAGGTAAAAGTAAATACACTAAGAAAAATAGAATGGTAAAAGTTTACAATTGGGTGCTCCTTGTATGACGCCAAGATCGGCGGTAGAAAGGCACAATTTCAAGATGGCCGCTACACAAAACCAAAATAAGAAATGAAAGAATTTCACAGACTCCGTGTCTATGTACACATCGACCTATTTTCACTTTAAAAAACATCAGAGAATTGCACAAACTAGCCATTGCACATTGCCTTGACTTTGTCCATGTGCACATTGATTTATTTTCACTTAAAAAAAATCAAGAAGCTAAAACCAAGTTAAAACGCGCATGGTAACCCGAAATGGGGTTTCATCGCTAAAACTGAACAAAATTTTTTGCCAATCGAAAGGGCACCCAATTCTACACTAGAGCCGATAGAACAAATAGAAAAGAGCTTGATTTTTTGGAATTACGATTATGGGGATGATAATGATTTGCGAACATATGAACTAATAATGATTTGCGAAAATATTAACTAATAATGATTTGCGATATTTAAACTTGATTTTCTCTTACCGTAATATTCGTAAATCTAAGTAAACAGAAAATATTCGTTTTCCTTCTTCAGGAAAATTTCCCTGTGTGAGTTGGAACCAAAAGCTGGAACGCTTGTCAGGGTTACCATGCCCTGGCGCACATACGCAAACAAATCCGAAATTTCGCCAAGTACCGGTTACGTAACATCCCCTGCCATTGTGTGCATTAGGATGGCCGACTAAACTCAAGGCCTGCCCTGCCAGACTGGAAGAAATTCTGGGTCCCAGACTTCAGAAGGATTCGCGGAATTCATCACTAGGTGGCGCTCGTTAACCGCTGCACATTTGTAGCTAGCTCATTTATAACAAAAAGTGTATTTTATTTATAATATTTACAAAGTATTCGCTGTTTGCTAATAATAATACAAGTTGGTATATTGCTGCGTGCCATACTGTAGTTCAGACCACAAGAAATCTAAAAATGTGTCTTTCCATGAATTTCCATGCGAGGAAACTGAAAGAAAGATGGATCAAGAACACATTTCGAAAAGGTAAATTTACCGCTATTTAACGCTTAGCAAATGCAACTAATTGAGTATTGTTTAAAATATATATATATGTGTGTAATTTTTTTTTTTACTTTTTTGTTAGCAGAAACTTTTGTGATAAACTGAAAGTAATAATTTTATTACATCATTTCACGTGATTCTTCTCACGGTCTGATAAATATAGAAAGAAATAAAATTAAGAAAATGGCGCGCTTTTCGAATCATAGCCGCTACATATGTTAAAATTATCTGTAGGTTAAGCTTTTGTATTTATATCAATTTATTAGTTTCTTTCAGTGTTCTTATTTATTTCCTTATTTTGGATTACTTGACAAGAATAATCAAAGATAATTGGATGAAACTGTCGATTAAAACTGATTTACCGATATATATTGTTTCTTTTTCTGAAAAAATTATTGAAAGGCTAAAATTAAATGATTGAAATGTACTTTTCAATTTACAACATTGTGATGTTGTAAATTGAAATGTACGTGTGAAATTAAACTGTATTCTGAAAATCAAATATGAAATGATATAACATATACATAAAAAAGAATTTAAAATGTTTGTCAGCTCATATGTTATCAAATTATATTTCATATATGCGGCGGACCGATCTCGAGAACAACTCCACCATCTCAAATTTGAAAGAGTTAGAATTCTTGAACCTAGCACAACAGAGGTCTTTTGGGCTAGCGGTGAAGAATTCGACTCCCAGTAAATTGAACTAAGATCGAGTCCCGCTCATGCGACGCAACACTTCCCACTGGCGAATATAGATGACGACACGAGCAAGTAACTAACCAGGCTTCACCGAACCACGTGATCGCCACAATATATATGGATATATGTATTTATATGCGCATAAACACATTCATGGGTTTTTTTACCATGAAGACACTGAGAAAAGTATTTACAAGCAGTTTTTAATATTTTTTATTTATCAACCTTTATTTAAATTAGGCGTATAAAATATATAATTTGTTCTACTTATGGTCTTCTAATTGACATCTCAGATTTTACATCTGTTATCTGATAGTCATTAAGAAATTATATGCCATTTGATGAGTATATTTTGGAATTTTAGTTGCAAAAGCACAATCATTAAACTGAAGTTATGAAATTGTAAGTATTACATTTAAATGCTGTTTAGAATGAAATTTACCAGCAGCTAAAAGATTTTTTATATTTCTCGGCCCAAATGCGCTTTAGCCCACTGCTTGGCGGCGATTGTTTTTGAATGAGCAATAAACGCGCCAATATGGGTAACTCCGTATATCCGGGAACATGGCTGACTGGGTATTTTGAAGCTACGGAAACATGTAGTTTTCGCGCATGCGTATTTGCTATTTTATAAAGAACGGTTTTATTGGTAATGTGAGATGACGTAGCGGTTTATTCGAAATTCTTACGTGTTAATTTAAGTAGTTATTTCAGTTGTCGTTGTATTCTTTGAATGCGGTGTTTTTGTGTTGAGTGTTTGCTATTTTCGTACCTTATATTTCGCTAAATACCGAGTCGGTATGGATTTAGCTGTGATGCTGAGAGAGGTGAGTGAATGTACATGTACATTTATTACTTTATTGGAAGTGCAAGTTGCTTAATTTTTATATTTTGTTGCCTTTTATTGAAATAATTTGGCTCAGCTGAAGAACAGAACGCTGGTATCGTTTGCAATTTATTTT
>KK116849.1:3477-13668 GCA_000611955.2 Stegodyphus mimosarum | reverse complement strand
TAACCTAACCTAACATTAATCAGCTTGGTTTTTTGCCTAACTTTAAATGCATAGCTGTCTAAAATTGTGTATGTACCTCATTTTACTTAGCATTGTGGGCATGTGTGATGGATATATTATTTATATTTAGTTATGCAAGTTTTTAAGTTTTCCACTTGATGTACCAGAACTAAATGTTTCCTTAAGTGTATATTGTAATTATGAGAGTTATTATGATGCTTTGTTGTTGTGTTGAAATATATTTTATGTGTCTTTGTCTCTTTTCTTTATAACAAACTGAGAAAAGCATAATGTTTGATTTAGTGAACAGTTTTATCAACAATATCATTAGAATAATTCCAGATTTTCCATCATTAAAAATGTAAACTGCTGAAATACAATTCATTTAATTTCTAAATTTTTAATATTAACCCCAATCAAATCCAAAATACAGTAGTGATTGGAAGAGAAACATATTAGGTAATTAAAACTAGGCAAAAAAGCAACTAGAATTTTATTCAAAATATGTGCCAAACTAAGGTTGCCTTTTTTGCTTACCAAGTTTAGCCTTATTTTGCATATCTGTAATGTTGTATTTAATGCTCAGAGCTGCAAATATGGAATTGTTTAAACTTTTATTGCTCAAGATTTCCTAGAAACAGTTAATTTGATAATAAATTTAAAAAAGAAAACTTAAGTTCCTAAAATTAAATCTCTTTTAGTAATGTTTTATCTCTTATGTATTAGAAACAGATATACAGTTTTAGATCATGATGCATTAATAGGTTAATTACATATGTAATAGATGCTAGAAAATTTTTAGGCACAGGACAACTAATAGAAATATGTTATATGTTCTGAAGCTATTCGCTTATTTCTTACTATATAAATAATTGAAAAATAAAACATATGCTCTAAATCAACTTTAAATTATATTAAATAGCTGTAATAAGTACAATTCAGAATAGCGTTTATTTTTTAGATGCAAGCAGGAAGTAAAGTAGCTAGTCTTTATATATGAAACAAAAGTGAGATAACTTGAAATTTTATACTTTCTTTCTCAATAAAAACATTTTTGTTGAATAGAAAGGTACAATTTCTGACTTTAACGGATTAATCGTTTTTAAATTTTGCATATAACAACACAGAATTCGTTTCTGATAGATTTCTGCTCATTGTAAACTATGCAAAGTGCAGCAGAATAGTAGCGCCATCTTGCGGTCAGTAGGAGTTTCACGGAGGCTACCGAAAACACAAAAGAATCTTTTCACAATGGCAGGCCTTGAGTTTAGTCGGCCATGGCATTAGTCATAGCTGGCTCACAGACTGTCATTTAAAATTGTTGCCTTTGTTACATGTACCTTGCTATTTTCTTAATTCTTACAAATCTTGAGCTATTTTGATAAATTCTCATAAATTTCCTATGCTATAAAGCAGTAGAAACATGAACATGAAAATTATATGAAATCTGGCTAAAGTAACTTTAAAACTGCTGACATCTTTACACACAGTATAGTATTTTACATAGAGCCAGATTAAGACTTCTAGACCTTTAAGCACTTAAAATGTTTTAGTAACCCCTTTCTCTGTCTTAATTTAGCTGCTGCATACATTCCATGGTAAAACCAGGAATGAGAAATTTTTATGATGCCCCCTTTTCTGGAGTCTAAACAACTTATTATGGTGCCCTCTTTCCTTGATGTCTCAGGCATGTGCTTATTTTCCTTAGCGGTTAATCCAGTTCTGTTCTTACAATCTCTAAATGCCATTTTGTGTGCTATCAATAAAGTGATTTATTCAAATGATTTCCTGTTCAACATATATTTAAAATAATAATTAATCTTTATCTTATTTGTTTTAGTTATTAATAATGGATTCAATACAGACCAGACATGTTTATTGTGAAAAAAAATTCCGCACAAGAGTAATATTTTAAAGCAGGGGTCGCCAAAGTGGTCTATATAGACCCCTAGGGGTCTATTTAACAACAGTAGGGGTCTATCTGACCCAAAGGGTCGAATGGGGGTCTATTGGGACTCGAAGGAAAAACAGTTCTTACTACGCAAATTAAGCGACGATTTTAAACTGTGCTTTGTTGATTTAGAAAACATCGACATCCCTGATTGGATTATTGCGCCATTTTCGGCGCAAATTGATAACGTCGACACCAACATACAAGATGAGCTTGCTGAACTATTGTCCGATCTTGAAGCAAAAACGCTTATTAAAAATTTGACAATACATAAATTTTGAACTAATATAAATATAAAGCAAAAATATGTGAAACTTTACGAAATGGTTCAGCCATTTATGCTGGCGTTTCCAAGTTCGTATATGGTTGAAGCCGGTTTCAGTCACGTAAATTCAATTTTAACTAAAAACAGAAATAAATTAAATGTGAAACTTCGAGGAGATTTACGGTTAAAATTGACTAATTTCGAATCCAATATAGCAAACCTTGCCAAGAAACACGAGGCACACTCATCTCATTAAGAAGTAAAAAATCTGTAGCTACTTTACTTACTGTTTCTGATTTATTAAATATTTAGACTAATATATAGTTTTATTTTAATTACCTGAAAATTGCCTTTGTGGGGGTCTATGGAGATTTCAAAAAATTATATAGGGGCGATGATCAAAAAAGTTTGGCGACCCCTGTTTTAAAGCATATTAGAAATGTACATAAAGTACAAAATCCATAGTCTAGAGGTATCTTTCTTTTACTTTTTGTTCATAAATTACCTATATATTTATTTTAGCTTCATAACTATCATGTTTATGTATTAAATAGAGTACAGTACAAAGTCCGTAATCCGGACTCGTCGGGACCTTGGTGATTCCGGATTAGGGTTTTTTCCGGATTATAGATCATCAATTTAAATCTGGTAAGATGGCATGCAGAAAATATACAATGAGATACATTCTGGTGACGTCAGAGGTCACATGATGTAAGAACTGTTAATGTAAGGCTACTATAAAGGGGAGCTGAATCGTCGTCCATTTTGTCTCCATTAGAGGGGACGCCTTCATGAGTGAAGGTTGCTTCTGTGGGAGGTCCACTGAATCCATAGCGACGAAGTGCTTAAGCCTAACCTAAGGGTTAGTGCCGCCACGAGGTGCCTGTCTCCCTGCTAATATCGACGCATATGCCATAAAGAGCATTTTTTAATGCTATTCTGGTGCTTATTTTACGACTTTGATTTTATGGTCGTTATTTTCGGTAATTAATTTAGGATTTATAGCAGGATATTATCTATTTAATTCCGACTATTGCTGGCTTGGTATGATTAATTGCTTATCGGATTTTTCCTGATATTTAGTACTGATATAAGTTACTATAAGGTAAGTAATCTTATTTAAAAACTGATTGGTTGTTCTTTCCTCATAGTTACCCCCAAGCTTCTGCTTCAGATGGTTGTCAGGGGCCTTGAGGAATTCCACCAGTCCATCCGTCTGCTGAGACGCCGTTGTGCGGGCTCAGTTCCGGGGCACTGGTCGTTCTACTAACTAGGGCGCTGGATTTTCTTGCTTTCCGTTGCGTGTGCAATCATGGACAGTGTTAGGGCTGTTTTTGCGCAGTTACTTCGCGACATTGAGGATGAAAAGAGTAATGAAATTGCGCTTAACGCGCGTAAAAAGAAAGATTATATCTTTTATCAGCAAATGCTTAACTGTTTAGATGCTTATCTAAAAAATATACAGGATGCTGACACAGATGATGATATTTCATATGATAAACATGAAACATGTAAAGTAACAAATGAGTTCAGTGATGATAACGGGCGATCGGGTATAAATAAATAAATAAAATAAAAAATAAAAATTCACGAAAACTCCGATGTTAGCTCAGTAGATGAACTGACATTAGACAAGGATCTAAGCTCAGATGAGGAAATTACAAATAAACGCAAAGGGGACCAAACAGTTAGAATCAGGAACCCTAGGAATTTAACTAAAAAGATGAAAACTGATATTAACGCAAAACCTGAAAATGATCAAATTAAAGTAACTAATGATGATAAAGATAATGAGCACAATAAAAACACTATGGATAATTATAATAATTGTGAAATGGATACTACATCCCAAAATGAACCCCAGAACATGACTGATACAAACAAAAATACACAAATTGAAAAGGAATTTGTTAAAAAAGATAAAGTACCACCAATATCTGCTAGAATCACTAGTCAACAATGGAAAAACATGCTAATTACTTTTAATCAGCATAACATTAAAGTAATAGGGCAAAGTATCCCAAATGGCGTTAAAATTATAACAAACAGTCCTGACGATTATAGGCGATGTGTCCGGCTCCTTCGCGAAGCCAATATTGAGCATCATAGCAATGTACTTCCACAAGACAAGGACTTAAAAGTTGTAATTAGAGGATTATTAAAGGATGACGAACCCCAGGATATCCAAGAAGCACTCATGGATAAAAAGTACAACATAATCTCTGTTAAACAGATGACGAGACGTAGAAACGGAGAGGTTATCAAACTCCCGTTATTTCTGGTCACCTTTCCGAAAACGGACAAATCCGCAAACATTTATAACGAAAAATATCTTTGTGGCTTAGTCATTAAAGTAGAAGCTTATCGTGGTAGGGTGGGACCCTTACAGTGCTACCGCTGTCAAGGATTCCACCATACACAAAACGGTTGCAATTACATCCCACGTTGTGTTAGATGTGGGGAAAATCATTTTTCTTACGATTGTACTAAAAAAGACAAAAGCACTCCGCCTCGTTGTGCCAACTGTAATTTAGAACACACATCGAATTTTCGCGGATGCGAAAAATTTCCTAAGAAAAATAAAGACAAAGAAAAGCCTAAGGTTTACCCCAGTCGTGTTGTAGAAAACAAATCCTACGCCCAAGCTCTTTCAACCGGGATATACACTGACACTCTTAGTGAAGCGAAGAAAGTCTTCGCAGATTTAGCTGAGCTTGTCACCATTATCAAAAGCTCCGGCTTTTTAATAACACAACAACTTAAACAGGCCCAAGTTATAAATCAAGAAACGGTTCAAGACAAAAATCATGGCCAGTAACACAATCAACAAATCCCCTATTGTGTTAGCAGTTTGGAACGCGGCATGCGTTCACAATAAAATGAACGACCTTTGTAATTTCCTTATCAATTACGACGTGGATATCGCGCTTATTTCTGAGACGTTTGCAACACCATGTCGCAAAATTAATATCACAAATTACCGCACCTATAGGTGTGATCGGCTTAGTCACCGTGGTGGGGGGGCCGCTATTTTTGTACGCAACTCCCTACAATCTTGTCTGATTAGTGAAAACAACACACATGGAAGTGAAGTTGTGACGGTCGCAGTGCATCTGCCTTATCACGGTACTATCTACTTCTGTTCAGCGTATAATCCGCCAAAGAATTTGCTAAATGAGAATGACATTTCTAATATGTTACCTGGAGATAAGCCCTTTATACTCGCTGGAGATCTAAATGCAAAGAACATAGAGTGGGGCTGTAAGAGTACGAATAAGAATTGGAAAGTTTTATATGACTATTTAAACCAGTACCCTATTTCAATTTATGCACCAGATGAGTATACGTACCGTCCCAGTAACTTGCGTAGGGCGGACATCCTTGATATTTTACTTACCAATACCTCCATGCATATGACGTTAGAGGTCAAACATGAACTTAACTCTGACCATATCCCTGTTTTGGTCACACTGGGCGCTCATAAGCATGTCATGAATGAAATAATACGCATTACGGACTGGAACATGTTTAGTGATATGCTTCGGGAAAACCCTCCTAGCCTTGGTACCTTAAAGACGCGCAATGACATTGATGCTGCAGTTGATACTATTTCTAAGAGCGTGCTCGATGCAATTTCTAAAGCATCACACTATGTTAGCAAAGAGAAATTCTCAGGTAGGCTCCCAAATGATATAAGACAGCTAATATTGCAAAGGAAATCAATTAAGGAAAAGATGGCATATTACTTGGTCTCCGCATATTAAAAAAGAATGGAATAAGCTAAATAAAATCATTAAAAAGAAGATTGATGAACACAGAAATATTTTATGGGAGGAAAAAATTCTTAGTCCTAATGATGGAACGCTCTGGACGTTCATCAAAAATTTAAAAAGAAATAATGGCAGCACTAGACCAATTTACTTTGAAGACACTATTGCCATCAGTAATAAAGATAAGGCAACTGTGCTTGCAAATCATCTGGAGAAGCAATTCATGCCGAATCGCATTCCGAGAAATATAGATTTCACGTATGATATCTGCTATCAAGTTAGAGACTACTTAAATGCCCCTACTGTTAGAAAACAACCAAAATATGCCACACCTCTTGAGGTTAAAGATATTATCAAGAAACTCAAAGTTAAAAAAGCCCCGGGACATGACACCATCAATAACGTAGCCATTAGGAACTTACCTGACAACCCGATTGCTAAATACACGAGTATTATAAACGCTTGTCTTAGCATTAGCTATTTCCCTAAGGTGTGGAAACACGCGAAGGTCATCCTCCTCCCAAAGCCGGGCAAGGATACAACAAGACCGGAAGGCTACAGACCAATAAGTCTATTGTCTGGATTCGGAAAACTTTTTGAGAGAATTATCCTGACAAGAATCAAACCATTTCTCAACGTGCTACCGCCGGAGCAGTTCGGCTTTAGAAGCAAGCTCTCTTCGTGGTGCTACCGCCGGAGCAGTTCGGCTTTAGAAGCAAGCTCTCTACCTCGAAGCAACTTGTGAGACTTGCAGAGTTCTGTGGCTCTGCCTTACATAATCGTCAAAATGTTGCCATCCTCATGCTGGACGTGGAAGCCTTCGATTGGTACAATTAATTGTGTCATTTATTACAAATAGGAATTTTACAGTCGCAATTGGCGAAGATTATTCTGACACAAAGACAATGAATGCTGGAGTCCCCCAAGGGTCCATTTTGGGCCCTATACTCTATCTACTATATGTGGAGGACTTCCCAAGAACGCACTTAAGTGATAATCATTACCTTGGTTGCTACGCTGACGATACAGTCAGCAAACGCGAACCACGCGGTTAAGAAGCTGCAGGATCTCATGCCAGATATCGAAAACTGGTGCAGAAATTGGCGCATCAGTATTAATGCGCAAAAATCTCAACTTCTCGTCGTTAGACGAAAGCATAATAAGATCCCAGTAAAGAAAAAGCTCTTTCTTTTTAATGAAGAGGTACCACAGGTCACCAAAGCTAAATACCTGGGTGTGATCATAAACGAAAAATTAATCTGGTCTGACCATGTGACTAATATTAGAAGGAAAGCATCTGGTGCTATTAATAGCTTAAAGCCTCTACTTAATAGGTATTCTTGCCTAGACCTAAGAAGGAAAAGACTAATGTACGTTATGAATATTAGACCCATTCTTACATACGCCTCACCAGCATGGAGCACTGTTAAGCCGAAAGATCTCCAGCGACTACAAGTGATCCAAAACACGGTACTAAGGATTATTACCAACGCTCACTATTATGTGAGCAATGCGACGCTACACAGGGACATGAAACTGCCTACGATTGCAGAACACATTCACAAACTGAACAGAAATTTTTACAGCAAAGCAATCGAATGTCACTTCCTGCATCAGTTAAATACTCTGAATTACGTTGAATTAAACGAAGATAGTGATATCAGACCATTAGCGGCCCACCTCACACGGGATTCAAATTTTCCTACCTAGTGTATATATGTACTTATGTTTATTATTATTATATTCTGTACTTGTATTATATTTGTATTCTATTTTAGTATTAATAAATTGTATCTGATAGTATGTTCTTTCACACACAATAGGACGATACACTCTTAAATATTTTATGCTGTCCATGATTGCTCTTCTGACCGCGACGTTGGTCACCCCCTTTTTTTCGATACCTCCTATTTCCCGTCCGGGACTCATGTACGAATAGTCTTATGTGACGCGCCTTATTCGGCTTGCTTTGCTTGATTCAGAAAAACCGCACTTTGTGTGGTAATCTGGACATAGTTGGATCAGTCAGTCAGTCAGTCCATTTTGTAGCTAACTTGTTGCTATTCGCCATTGGATCAGCATTGTATTGTTGACATATTTGTTGATCCATTCCAACCTAATTTTCAGAAATATGGGTGGATGTGCTGCACCAAATTGTTCGAATCAGTCCAAAAATAACTTTAGGATGTTTCGTTTCCCGAGAAATGAAGAAAGACGAAGGAAATGGATAGTTAATTCTCGTCGAGATCAATGGATTCCGGGCCCAGGAGCGTGTCTTTGTGAGGTAAGCTCAGCTTCGTATTTTTCCATAGAATATTAGAAAAATTACTCTTCGTATTTCTTCAAAATATGTATTTTCATTTAACTGTCACTATTTGACGATCAACTGATTTTATCAGTACAAAATCAACTGCGGAATGTGTATGTGTTTGTGCAGTAAAATATCGCCAATACTGTTTGTGATGGTGTTCCTTCTATTGTCCTGAATAGTTTATTCTGTTTGTAAAATTTGTATCGTACATTTCATGTAAACTTTGTGCTCGGTGATGTGCCTTTTTTTTATTTAATTTTACTGTACGATTGGTGATTTAAAGTAGCATTCTATGTTTTGATTCTGATGTATTGTCGCCAAATCTGTTAGTTGGCGCCAACGTTAAAAACTGGATAGTATGATCTAAATAATAAATGCTTTTGGTTTTTCTTTATAGTAAGATAAATATATTCCGTATTTTTTAGGCATTTTGAAGAAGTTATGTATTAATTTTAATATTCGATGAATCATTTTGATCCCGTTATTACGCTTTATTGTAGTAGTAAATCATCATGTTGTATTTTTAACAATAGTTACTTTAAATTTATTTTCATTGTGCGAGCAGGAAATATGTTTTAAGGGTACAGCTTGAGAAACATGATTACTTTTTTAAAATTTTGTTCTATTTTCATGTAAAAATTAAAATTTATCAGAAAATTGCATTCTTAAATTAATATAACACATATAACTGTAATTAAATACTAGTGCTTTCAATTTTAATGTTACATTTCATGCATGCTTTTGTTAAATTTGCAGGTACATTTTGAAGAAAATCAATTTGAATGCTCTAGGCAAGATGGACGTAAAAAACTAAAGCCCAATGCTGTGCCAACTCTTTTCAATGTACCTAATCCTCCACAACTGTTGACCCCACAGCGTCTAAAAGGCATTGGTTTACCAAAGCACCATTCAGTGACATCCAATTTTTGTAATGTATGTGTTTTTCATTTTTATGGTTTTCATAAAAAAAATTTTTTTTTTTACACATGGATAAGTTGCTTTACAAAAGAATCAAAATATTGAAATTAAGGCATTCTGTAATAAAGCTTTAATTACAATGCCTAAGATTAGATTAAAAAATTAAAATTTTTAATAAGATATAATAATCCATAATGTTGGCTGTTTTTGTAGTTTTTCGAGGACAGTCATGCGTGGGTCCGTTTTCTTCAAATTTGCTCCTGAAAGGGAGAAACCTGTATCTGATTGCCTTCGAAGTCGAAATAGTTTAAATCAAAAATCTGGATTAAACTAAAGTTGATTTTTTGCTTAATTTTAAATTCTAGATAAGTAGAGAGGAATATGCATGGCGTAAGTAAAAGAAATAATACTGAAATTAATAACTTATTTTATATATCAGCATTTTCAGGGTGGCGTGCTGCACAGTTTACCCTTATCAACTGAAGTGATTTCTGTTGCTGAACCATCTGTTGTAAGACTTCATTTGAACAGTTATTAAATATTTACTACTATAAATTTTTTCCAAAAAGTATTAACACTGTTTCTGTAATTTAAAAATATGATAATGTAATATGTTCTTACGTTTAAGTAGTATGAATGCTATGAACAGTCCAATGTATATTTCCTTTTTTATAAGGTGAAAATTACTTTTGAAATGGTAATGGTTATTTTTATCCGACTAGAGTTTCTAAATTTCTTTCACTTCCACATATTTTATATATTATAATTTCTTTTAGGTTCATTTGCAACAACCTTCATCATCATATTTTGGAGAAATTAATTTTGCTGCCCAAGTATCTGATGTAAATTGCCATTTTGCACTTCTAAAAAAGTTTAATAGTTTTTTAACATCTATTTGTAAACTGTACTATGTTTTTTTAAATGTTTCCATCATCATAATCATACACTTTATTTCATTTCACCAGTGTTTGCAAAT
>KK116848.1:521068-566777 GCA_000611955.2 Stegodyphus mimosarum | reverse complement strand
GTGCCTGTAAATGAAAAAAAAGAAGGGTGGAATATAAAATCTGAAATCTTTCAGATTTTATTTTTTTATTTTTAATATTTTCTATTTGAAATAGATTTTGTTTACTGGACATTTGCTATTAACGTTAGACTGTAATCCGAAGTTTCAAACTGCAATGTTTTGAACAAATGACTGCATTTAATTTGTAATTATTTTGAAAAGCAGGTAATATATAAATCGCTAACGCACTTCACACCAAGATTAAAACTTCGTCTTGATTTAAATCATGAATTGTGGAATTTCCTTTACTTCACTGAGAAGAAATTTAATCTCTTTGGCGTCACACTTATTACCCAAATGCGAGAACTTTCGCCTAATGAGCCGGCGATGCCATGTGGTTTAAATTTTGTGAGTCATCTTTCATAACGAGTTTCCAAGAGAAGAGTTTTCTTCTCCTACTTTTTTATTCTCTTTTACTTCGCTTTCTTTAGCGGTTAAAGGACGTTATACATCTTGCGGAATTCCATCGCAATTTACGGTCTCCTCTTTTATGCCTTATTTATCTCGAGCAGAGCCCGACATTTTTCTTCTCCTTTATTAAAATTTCTCCTATCCTAAGCCCGTAAAGGACATCCTGGCGATTGTATTTGTGTGGAGTGGTAAAAGGCGAAAAAAAAATTGTCTCAGTACCAAGATTTCTAAGGCTAATGCATTCAAGCGAGGAGAAAACTTTCACCAACTTTCTTGGCAAACTCTTTTACGTTTTGACTTTTTTTTTATTCGTAAAGTTGTCCATTAATCGTGATTTGTACCTGCCGCTTTATTGAATTACGTTGAGTATGAGAAATAATGGAGGCATATGGCGTGTTTATGGAACAATGAATAGAAATGAATTTTTCTTTTCATAGTTACCTCTTAGGTTCCTTTCTCTATTTTATGCTCTGTTAATATTTATCCTATTTTCATCGTCATCTTCTATACTGTAATTGGATGCGCTTAATGGAAGGGCATGAGCTTGAATTTATCTGACCTTGTTTTAACATGGATTGTTATCTTTATCCTTTTTTCTTTATTATTATCATTATCAACTTCTAATATTGGTTAAAATTTAGGATACTACAGTGTAATATGATGTGTATTTCCTGCAAATGATAGTGTCATGGGAATCAAAGATTTCAAATAATCTCCATATATGTTAATTTTAAGAAACTGTGTGGCAACGACTACATATTTTTTAAGTGCCTTGGCGTCAGTCTAACTTGAATCGCAAATCATTTTGAATTTTAACTTTCGGATTTCCTTTGTAGAAAAACTCCTTAATACTGTTCTTTCTACTTCCTTGCATGAAGTGAAGGCAGTATTTTAATCGCTAAAATTTTCGAGTATCATATTTCAACGAAAGTACATCCATTTTTACCATTCCAGAATTCATTTTGGCTATTTTTGGCGTGACGTCGGTACGTGAGAACAGAATAAAGGCCTCTTTTATTTTCCAGAATGGGTTGTAAAAGGACTTTTTACAACCCTGTACGTAACATATGTATCTCGCAAAAAGCAAATTGAGCGTTGAAATTTTGTATAACTGCTATAACATCTAGTTTTACATCTCCCTTTTTATATTGCAATCCACAGTACCAAAAGTATCTGTATGCATCCACTCCCCCATACTCGGCCTTTTTTTCGCAGTCGTTGGTCGTAGTACTTCCAATATTTCCAACAGCAAAAGTGTTTTAAATGATGAAAATATTCATTGTTGGCAATGCCGAGTTAAAAAATAAATAAATTTTAGACAAATAACAAAATCTAAGTTTAAATGAGCTCTCTCGGTTTTCGACGCTTATCTTAATAAATTTTTTATCCTCGGTATGAAAAAGTAAAATTATGAGATGCTTCACTCCCGTACGACAAAAATTGATCGGAATATGTAATTTCAAAATTTGCCATTTGTGATGTCATTTTCATCTTGGCATGAGGGATCAAATACAGTCATGTCCATAAATTAAGGATAATGCAAAATCAGGCAAAGGAAGAGTTAGAAGCAAAACAAGTTTGACTTATTTGTAAAGCTTATTTATTACACAAAAGGTAAAGAGCAAAAAAAGATGCTATGTGTTTGATATCATTAAAAAAATTAGCGTTTTTTTCTCCTTGGAGCAAATTAAAAAAAAACCTATTTACAAAAAACCAATATTACATGGTTGGTATGATTGTTAATACATTGTATGTTTCCCAGACGATGCAATACAGTCCGTGCAACGCCTAGGCATGCTGAGTATCAAATTATCGATCTGATCTTGGGGGATATTACACTACTCAAAAAGCAATGCTCTCCGAAGTTCCGGTAGACATGTAGGAGGAGGTTGACGGGCTGCAACTCGTCGACCAAGCATGTCCCACACGTGCTCTACTGGATTCAAGTCCGGTGAGAATGCTGGCTAGTCCATACGGGTGATATCCTCCGATTGAAGGCATTCGCTTCGATGTTTGCACGGTGAGGACGGTCGTTGTCTTTCATAAACACAAATTGTGCGCCTATGGCGCCCCGAAACAAACGTACATGTTGTTCCAGAATGACGTCCCGATAGATTTGGCTTGTCATGGTTCCAATTTGAACATGCAGGTCAGTTCTGGAACCCAGAATAATTCCACCCCAAACGAGCACTCCTGCACCACCGTAACGGTGTCGTTCAATGATGTTTTCTTGGTGGTAACGGGTACCTGGAGCTCTCCATATGAAAGTCCGGCGAGAATCAGACTGCAAGCTAAACCTGGACTCGTCGGAAAACATCACACAAGCCCACTGTTGCGGTGTCCACAATGCATGCTCTCTACTCCAGGCTAACCGCAGGCGACAGTGAGTTGCAGTAAGTGGAACGCATCTGACAGGTCTACGAGCATATAGACCAATCTGCCCTAAGCGTCTGTACACGGTCTGCCTTGAAATTGTCGTACCAGTGGCTGAAGAGAGCTGACGAGACAGGTCTGAGGCTGTGCTCCGCCTGTTTCTTTTGGCAGTAACTGCCAAATACCGGTCCTCATTCGACGTTGTAACTCTGGGACGACCTGTGCTGTAACGTCTACTCACATTACCTTCATCTTGCAATCGTTACCAAAGCCTGGAGATGACACTCTGGGCAATTCCAAGTTCGTCTGATACTTCCAGTTGAGTACGCCCACATTCCAGACGGCCGATAATTCTACCACGTAAAAAATCATCCAAATGCGTCCTTTGTGTCATAACTATTCGGTTATTGCACTGAAATGCTTCTAAAGCGCCTGCGAACAATTTTACTTCTTTGCCTGTATTCCTTATATATCACTCTCTTACACTCTCGTCATTGTGACTTACCATCGGTGTCATCTGGTTACTTCCTGAAATTTGCGTATGATTCTTGAAGATGTGTGTAGTGATTTTACAGGTGATATATTTATTTTAGAGTTCGATTTCCGCGTGACTCCGAATTATCCTTAATTTATGGACATGAGTGTAGTTGTATTAGAATGATTCGAGAAAATAAGTTTAAAGGAAGAGCAGCAAAAAATTGTGTATTATTTAATACGCCATACATGTGTCAGAAAAGTGTAGCTGAATTACTAATCCAGTTAAATAAAGAATATTTTTACTGTGAAAAGTTGCGCGTCTTAAATGTTTTAATGCAAAAAGCAAAAAACAAAAAAACTCTCATGAATCGACACTATGAAAAAATAAATAAGAATTTAATACGGGAAACTAGGAAACCTGAATTATGTAATCAATATTTAGTCAGGCAGTGATTTAATGAATGAAAGCAACTGAGCAGGAATCAAGTGGTTAAAGAATTTCATGTGTACCAGACTGACTGGTAAGGAAATACCACATTTAAATTTTAATATGAAATTATATATCACCGGAGATATTTTGTAAGGCAAAAAAAAAAAATCGTCTGCGAAGAGGAGCATTTGCCAAGAGGATGCGAAAATTTAGACATACGCATATCTTGCTTACTTTTGTTTATAATTAAAAGAGGTTTTATCCATAATCAGCCTAAAAGAAGAGGCAAATTGAAACATTATACTGAAATATGTATGCCTAAAAAATTCATCCTATTTTTAATATCTGATTTCTTACATTGTAAACTGAATTTTTTTTAATATGTTTCCAAAAACCATAATAATTAATCTGTGAAATCAAAGGTTTTGTTAAATTCTTCAAAAAGGATTTCTTTGAAAACATTTTAATACCCTTATTCCTGGAACGTAATTTGAAAACTTTTTAGCCATATCATCTCGATATTAGAAAAGGATCACTTTTTAAGAAAAAAAAAAAAGATTAAAAGGAGGGAGATTTCCTATCATTTAAATAAGAGAATTAATAGGACCGGAAAGGATTATTATATTTTTTGTTTCCGTTTCTGAACTTAATGCCCTTTAATTATGGAATGTTTTTAAACCCCAATTTCCTTCTTTTCGTAATCCGTTTTCCGAATGATATAGGCATTTCTAAGACGTTTCTAATCGATATTCATTATAATGGAAATATCTAAAGTAGATATTACTTTGAATTATCATCCGAAACTTTTTTTCCACTTATAAGTTATCGCCAATAATAAAACAGCTGTTGTGTACACCACATGACTTCCTTATATGGAATATTAAATTATATGCATTTTTCCTGCATTTCATTTCAACTTGTTCAATTGAACTAAATCTACTCCTTCGATAGCGCATAAACCGCAATAGAATAAATGCACTCTTTAAAATTCACTACATTTATTTACCTTAGAAACACTCTGGCACTAGCTTCACTTAACAGCGTTACATCTCATTCATTTTATAACTCAAAATGCATAAAAGTTATATCCACATGTTCTATTCAAATACCATAATAAATCTAAAATGATGTGTAAAAGAAATTAAACGAATAAAAAAGGAACAGTTTTTCACAGACGATTCAGCGCCGCTTACCTAATGCGCATGCGCTACTAATAAGCATTCTCCTCCGTCCGAGACTGACTGGAGACAATATTTGTTGCTAATACGAAGCGCTTTCCTCGAAATTTAATTACAAATATATTTCTCATTCAATTAATTCAGTTCTCACTTCGCAGCAAGGCACAAAATACACAAAAGCGCAAAATATTTTCATTAAAAATTCAAAGATATAGAAAAACAGAAAACACCAAGTACAATTAAGACAATTTTTACAATTAAAATTACAGTTTCTACGCAAAAAGAAGCAATTTGGCCAGCAAGCATGAAGGCAGATTTTTCGGTGCACAAAACTAAAAGTTACCTTTGAGTCCTACTCGGCAAAAAGACACTGAAGGTGCAGAAAGAATTAATTCACTGGTCTGCTAAGTTTCAAATGTAAACAAATATGGATGCTGTGGTTAAAAAAATAATTAGGCTTAGCTGCACATAAAGAACTTTTAACTTAACCGGAAAATAAGAACAACATAATTCAATTATTTTTAAAACACAAAATGCACAATTTACCAAAATATAAGAATAAAAAACTGAGCTCACGGAGCCGAGTAACAGTGGGTATACTTCTGGTGCGGCCGATAGCAACCTAAAAAGGAGGTGCACAACTACATGTTATAGCAGTCCTATGTAACTCTCTGAGACTACTCGTTTTTGAGTTATGCGAGATACGTACGTACTAACGTACAGATACCACGAAAAAGTGTCTTCTGAATCTATTTTAATTCAGTTTTATAATTCATTTGGGGAAAAAGAATTCTTAATTCTGTCCTTACGTACAGATGTCACGTAAGAACAACGTTAAATTGCATTCGATAGCGGTCAAAACGGAGCTTTTTGCTGAAATATGGTAGCCGGAATTTTTCGTATTTGCAATACTTCATTTACTTGGGGCAAGGAAGTAAAAATTCTATTTTATAAACTCCTACATTTTACGTACTTTAATTTTCTGTTAAGCATCCAGTACGTGGGAGAATAAACTACAAAAATTTTCTGGAGCGTCTGCTGAAAAGTTAATTCTCTAAGTAATACAATATTTTTCGTAAGATTAATCGAGATACTCAGATGTTGCGTTGTAAATCTTCTTTTTAAATTACGCATGGCTAGACTTTGTTCAGTTTTGCACCAAACTTGCCACACGCTTTTCAAAATGGCGAGGGGGTGACCAAAGGCAAACTGTCAGTGTCATTGCACTGCCTCGTTGCTTTTTGATAGAAGCTGGCCTATCCTTTGTGACCTTTCCCTGCTCGAGCTGGTTTGTTGAAGCCTAGCTTGAGATCTCTCCGGCAGCACTTCTGATTTTGTCATATTGACAGTCTGTAGCTTACGCGTCAAAGATTAACTTGACAGTACAGCTTAGTGACGAACAATGGGCATTATTTTGAATTCATTATTATCTGTGAAGCATAAGACTTATAGTATCGGGGTGTTTAAAATAATGCGATGGAAACTGAAAGATATTTGTCACTGAATTATTATTAATATTGTTATAAAAGACAGTAGCACTCCTATTAACATTAGGTTATTTTACTAAAAACTGAAGCTCTAAACAAAGCAACATTAAACGAGGTCATGTTGAGCACAAGGGAAAAAGAGAATACGCAACCCAAGTATAAACAATATGTACTCTGTGCACAAAATAGGGGTGGACAATTCTGTGTCTCTCGATGTGCTGGGCCAATTGACCAAATTTAACCTGAGGTTCTCATGTCTCGAAAGCGGGGCTTAGGATATGTATTAGATTTATATATAGCTTGTTGAAACGTAGGGATTTTGACACAAAATCGGATGTTTTCTGAAATGGCATGCCAATTTTTTTTTCCATGTTTCCATTCTAGGACTCGGATTATGACAAAGTGCCACGTTTTGTGAAAATCACAGGAGTGGTTTTTAAAAATATTATTTAGCTCTGAAACTTTTAGCTCCTCAGTGTTAATTGAATTAATATCTCTTTTTTCACTTCCTCGTACGAGTAAAGGAAGTATTATAATCACGAAACATTCCAGATACCATATTTCAACGAAAATGTCCATTTTGACAACTATCGAATGCAATTTAACGATGTTCTTGCTTAAGGACACGTAAGGACTACGTAAGGACAGAATAAAGGACTCTTTTTCCCAAACGAATTGCAAAACTGATTTTAAATGCATGCAGGGGAGATTTTTTCGTGGCGTCCTTACGTACGTATGTATCTCGCATAACTCAAAAACGAGCAGTCTTAGAACGTTGAAATTTTGTATATAGAACTGCTATAGCATGTAATTGTGCACCTCCCTTTTTTGGTGAGGCAGCCGGCCGCACCAAAAGTATATAAATATATATATAAACCCACTCTGTTACTCGGCTCAGTGAGCTCAGTTTTTTATTCTTATATGTTTGTAAATTGTTCATTTTTTGCTTTAAAAATTATTGAATTATGCTGTTCTTATGCTCCGGTTAAGGGTTTATCCCTTTAGTTAATCTGCATGCAACAGGTGTAGAATTATCAGCAGTTTAAAAGTGTCGCTACGCCTAACGTGGCGACTGTTTGTTTACATTTCAAGTTCTTAATTGTATAGCGAACTAAGTCATTTGTTGCACCAACTTCAGTGTCTTTTTAGCCAGTGGTCTGAGAAGTTAACTTTAAATGTTTGTGCATCTAAAATTCTGTCGTACTGTCCGTTGGCCAAATTGCTTATTTTCCCTTAGAAACCTTAATTGCAAAAATTGTTTATCTCTAACTGTTTTCATCTGTGTTAGATGTTTTAGGTTTTTTTCCATTTTACAATTTCTAATACAGATGTTTTGAGTCTTTATGTATTTTTCCTTGCCAGGAATTATTTGAATAAGAAATGTATCTAACGAAATTCGGGGAAATAAGTCTAAATGAAGTACAAAAAAAAAATGTGTATAATTTAATAGGCCATAACAAGGAAGTCACGTGATGTCCGAATCAGATATTTTTTTTCTTGCATTTCAGCGAGAGAAGTTTAATCGCAAGGGCAAATAAGCCATTTGATTGTAAAAGACATTAGTTTGAAGCCTGAATAGGATGATAAGCATTGCATTCTTTCCATACGTAATAATTATTAAAAAATATTTCCTTGTCAGTCTTCCACTTAACATGCTGCTGCTAACTAAATGGTGGCTGCTGCTAACATCTTAGTGGATGAAGTAAAATGTTACGAAAGAATATGTAATTGAATGAGAAACATGCTACATTCGTCTGCAAGGACATATTAGTTGATCATTTTATAAACGCATTTGCTCCATCTCCTTATAATATAATCCGCGTTTTCACGTTTTAATTTATTATTCATTGTATCATTTCGACCGCAATGTTTTTCTCACAACATACATTTTGGCACCAGAAAATATTTTATAACCATTTAGCTTTTGATGGTTATTATTCGTGGTTTTAAAATCATTTTTCGTATCCACCTGATCCTCTGTATTTTTATAATGCGGTTTGTTATTGTTTTCGCATCGTTAATTTCTTGTCCTGAGAGATTACAAATTGTTGCTTTTTCGTTTATTTTCAAAAATCTCGTTCGAAAACCATCCGGGCGGTAAAGACTGGTGCTTCTTGTGTAACTCTCTTCTTTATTAAATAGCCCCCCCCCAGCGGCGAAGTGGCTAAAACCGCTGAATACTGGGAGTTCGATGCTAGAAGAACGTGCTGGTTGCATAGTTGGTTATCATGATTTTATCCATGTGTCATTTGTCCGAGTCAGTTTTCCTCAAAACGTTCTCCACGAAAGGCATCTCTCCCTTTAGGCAGATAGCCGTCGCCAGCTTTGTCATGTTCAATTCGCCTAACTTAATCTTTATCAAATAAAGTGCAAAAATAGTTTACAAGGTAAAATTTATGATGGGATAATATATAATAGCAATCTTGCCCACTAGAAGTGGGCATTCCTTTTCTGAACAGTGTATTTTAAATGTATAATTTTGTTATATATCTTGAATTTATAAGGATTTGTTCTGAAATTAATAAAAGCCTGTTGTAACTATTTAGTTTGAAACTGTTTCAGATTTACGTTGGAATATGATTACAAAAATCATATTTCATTTTCTGTAATGTTCTCATGTTCTTTAATTTTCTAATACTTGAATTATATATAATATTTATATGTATTTTATATTTTTATTGGGAATTCTTTTTAGGTGACGAAATAATCTTCAATTTTGGGATTACATTTTTTTTTAATAATCTGAGGTCATTAGGAAAGCAGTTCGAAATGGCTAACGTTTAACCATTATAGCGAAAGAGTACGGTTGTCTGTCCAGGGAAGGGATGCCGTCGTAGAGGATTTTCTGCGCAAACTGCCTTGTATGTATTTCACACGACGAAAACATATATTTAGCTAACCCGCTTGCCGAGATTTGAATACTGATCGGTTTGGTTATGGCAAAGCTCTCGAGGGCTTTCTGCCTAAGAGGATGAATGCCTTCGGGGAGAACTTTCCAAAAGAAACTGGCTCGTACACACGTTACTTACAGGGAAAACCACGAAAACGCCCATGCAACCAGCCCGTTCGCTGGGATTCGAACCCCGGAGCAAACTACCGGTGTTAGAGACCTTTACCGCTCGGCTGCTGGTGGGCCAGTACTGATCGAAATTTCAGTATTCAGCTGTATGCAGAAACTGTGAAAGAAAATAATATTAAAAGGCAGCACTTCAGAGATAACTGTGAGCAGTGTATTATAAACTGAACCCAGTAAACGTGTTGTTCTAAAACGTAACGAAATTTTTGCATTAAAAGACAAGATTTTTTGCTTACATCCATTATAAATTTCAAACGCTTTTGTGTTCGCAGGAAACCTGCAATTCTATCCAAAACAGCGTATGAAATTATATTACGTATTTTTTGCAGTATCTGTTTTGTGACGCTTATGATCAAATTACGATATTTAAATCTTTTAACCTGAACTTTACAACGTCACATTTTCTGATAAGTTTATTACTGCATATTATTTATCGGATGCGTATGGCCAAGCAATAAAAAAAACAGCTGAACAATTATTACTCTAGTGTGTAAAAATCGTTTCATGCCATCCCTAAAGAACTCCTTCTCAACTTGTTTGTTTACTCATGAGATTTGAAATATAATCCAGTGATCCGAAAACACGATACACAATTATTCGACCATTACAGAAAAATGTTCCGAGATTTTCGATGCATAACAATGCTTATTATATACGTACATTTTTTCTGCTATCTGTGTGCTGTTTCGAAAACTTTCGTGGCTTCAGAAGGAAGAAAATACGATCTTCGTCAAGTGAGGCGATATTGCATGTTGTTATAAGAATATATCGAATTTGAAATTACGTAGTCTCCCCAAATATCTAATGTTGTTTCTTAGTTGTCTAGTATGCATCCATAAATGTACCTTAATCCGTTTTGAAACTCTATCGGAAATCTATAATCAGATTAGAACTCTAAAGGCTTACGAGAATGTCAAGTTTAAATTGTTATCTGATATTTGGATTTTGCTTTTTATATTTGCCCATATTCTTTGCTGGCTGAAGTTCCTCAAAAGCGATTTAAAAAACTGAAGTTCTTATTCATCGTGATTGGTGTTGGTGGTGTAAAGTAATAATGAACAAAACTGGCTATGTTAAATTTTTGTGTAGTCACATTAGAAAAAGGTGTTACTTTTCTTACATAGTGGTGTTCTTTTTCCCTACTAATGAAGATAAGAAGTTGTTGCCAATCGACAGTTTCTAAAATGTGATTGAAGATTTCTTTTATTCATGAGTATAGTCAATTAAAAATAGTTTTAGCTGTAGTTTTAATAATACTTTCACTGAGTGTTACTTATACCATTAGTGTAAATAAGTATATCATATTTTTTTTTATAAATTATGTTACTCACATTTGTAATCCTGCAAAATTTCATTTTTCTCTTTTTTGTAAGCTTCACCTGCATGAAAAGTAAAATTAAATGGTTATGATAAACTGCTGTAAATGATAAACTGAATGCAAATACATTTATATATTTCATTTTGTTTCAGCAGTGATGTAGTTTCTATTTATATTTATTAGGATTTATTTCTATTTATGTTTATTATTTATATTTATTTATTTTCTCACTTTTTGAATAAAACGATGTTGCCACAAAATTTATCGCCGTCTATTATTTTATTAGAAATAATACAGCAAATATAAGCAAATATGATAACGTAAATAAAAGTATGGTGTCTTTAAATGTTATCGTTATGTATTATTTTTAAAGAAATAATATAGCGAATGCAAAAAAGTATACGGCAACACTGATGAGGAATTGTACAGATATGTTGTTTAAGTATTTTTGTGTGTAAATAAAAAAAAAAAAAGTTCTTTGGACCTAAAGACGTTTATTTTCCACGCTGTCACGCAGGGCGGATTCAAGGGAAAGCATAAAATCTTTAATTTATCTGTCAAATATAATAAATTTATTATTTATTAACAAACACCGATTTAAAAGCTATGTATGTATTATCACCGTGTTAAGCAAAAGCTTAAATTCGCCGTCCATGTGCTCATAACCGGTTCTTAATGTTGCCATTCAGCAAAGGATAAGATCTTTAATGCTTTTAGATTTAAGCAGTGATATTGAGTAGCATACTGAGTAATTTAAAAACAATAGAAAGGCACTTTTTTAATAATTTGAAGCTTTATTTTTCTTTTTAATAAGAATTTTTAGTAAGTTACTTGATTAAAGTAAATAAAAATGTATTTATAAATTTGCGCAAATTTCCATGAATATTTGTAGCTTTGCTACTGCTAGTGAAAGATGTTTCTGACGCTAAATGGTACGTACATATCTGGTACAGAATGAGTTCTTAAAATTTTTATATCTAACATGTTTTTAAAGCTCTTCTTTGCGGTATCAAAATACAGTCGAAAATCTTTAAATTGCAGTTTTCTTCTTAATAGTGTATAATTTTTTAAACTTTGATTGATAAAATGTACTTCGCGAGATATAGACTAAAGTTTTCAATCTTTTTTTTTTTTTAATTTTATTTTTAAGTTTATCCATCGTAGTAAAAATTACTTCGAATTGTTAAGTGCGCAGTGTTTTCAATGCTTTACTTGTAAAACTTTAAAGTTTAAAAAGTATATGGCGATTTTAATCCAAAATGGAACATTTAATGAAAAAAAAAACAGTTGTATGAAGTCGGAGATTGTATACATTACACGCCATGAAATGTCACCATTTTCGCAATATAAACTAATAAGCTGTTGCCATTTTACCGAAGATAAACTATAGTTCAAATCAACTCTTGTTGATTCTCAGCTGAAACAACGCAATAAGATGCAGATACAGACTTATTACTTTAACATTGTTTTACTGAACTGTGAATAATACGACCATATTATCACCAAATCCTTTATTTTTCAACTCTAGTATTAAAACTTTTTTTTTTTAGTCTAAAGGAGTTTTGTCCCTGAAGGACTATTGTTTCCATTTTGCGTTGGAAGTATTAAAAGTCTGAATCACTTTTAAACTGTTGCCACCAAATATTGCAGCGCTGTATTATATTAAAAAAAATTAAATAATGAAGAATCTGGATAAATGTATGTATGTTTTTCCAAATGTGATAAAACCATTCATAATTAGTGTACCTAGAGCCATCCAATTTTGAATAACGTACATTTCCACCCGAATATGCGCATCTGGAAGCCCGAATTTGGAATTTGTTTTAATATCTGTTTAATATTTTGTAAAACTTAACGAATTTTTGATGAACAAACTCAAACGATTTAAAAGCGAGCAATGGCAACACTACGAGAGGAAAAAAAAAACTTTTTATCTAAAGCTCGCGGAACTGTGTATCGGAAATCCTAAAGATATACTCATTTTAAAATTATTTTGCGATATTGCTGTTGAACTGAATTTTGTGGTTTAAGTGCGAAGAACATGATATTTAATAAATAAAGGTAACACACAAAACGTTAAAAAACGCCCCTTTGGACGTAATTTAAAATCTGAAAACCTTGTTTTTTTTTTTATTGCTAATAAATAAATAAATAAATAAATAAAAATAAAACAATACTATGCAAAGTAAAAGTGTTTAATTATTAAAATATTTGTGAATTACTTCTAAATTAATTATTTACATTTTATGCCATTACATTCTTCCTTCTCGAAAATTATATTGATTGATTTAAATTTTAATTTTCAGTACGCTTATCTTTTTTACGGATACAAGCAATATTAAAAAAAGTATTTTTATCTTTTTTATCTTAGAACATTTTTATGTTTTATTTGATCAGTCAAAGGCATGGCCTTATGCAGTTAAAAATAACACAGAAATTTGAAATAACAATAAGAAGAATGTTTTTATAGCAGACGCATTGTTAGAAGTTGGCAAAGAGCCAAATCCACGGATTTTGAATTTAAAAGAACAATTTTCCCGTTTTATTGCATGACGTAGCGATAATCTCAAATGCCCTTTTCATATTGTCTACGGCTAAATAACGTTTGACAACATTCAAGTTGCATAATATCGCGTGAGAATAATTTGAATTGCAAGGATATGTCAAAGTCATGAATGATTATAGTGATTAGTTCTTCAATAAAAGCTTCTTTTTACTTTATTTGTGAGATATTCCTGCAGCCTATTGCGTACGACATTGAGTGGTTTGTGGATGCGTTAGTTTTCCTTTTCTACCAAGAAACTTGAGGTCGTCAACCGCATTATGGTTGCCACATAATATTGCATTCTAATCTCGCTGTGTACAGTTATGTGAAGAATTCGCTTGGCACGAGCAGTTCTCGTGTTTGATGCTCTTACGAGATAAGCCCCGTTAAAATGATTCTGATGTGCTGCCAACATTCATAACAGAACTCCAGATGCGCGCAGCTTACGATGGGATTATATTTCTTTTTTGATAGAAAGCGAAGATAAGTTTGGAACGGAAGCAGAATGCTTTTTTTTTCCTGCCCCTGTTTCGTTTTTTGAACTCTCGTATTTCAGAATAGTATCGATTTTGCCCATTGAATATATTATCGCTACTTTTAATAGTTGAAAATATTCAAATCTGGGGTTTCAAAATTCCATTTGAAAAATAGATAAATAAATAAATAAATGAAAATGCACTTAATTTATGATTGATTGTTTTTACAAATCTGCGTAGGCATGATGGTCTCAGAATAATGTATGGAATAGTGTTTATATTCACAGAATAATGTCTCAGAATAGTGTATGTATTCTGGAGAACGTAGACGCTTTTAAGGTCATGGTACTGTGTTTTTAATTTTAACTATGATGTACTGTTGTGATGCATCAGGTCCTTAAAAAAAGGAATGATTTAACTTTTCTTTTAATTCAAAATAGACTCAAAATTCCGAATAATGTAATGTCTATTATGTTTTGAGTTTTTTAAAAAAGTCTTTAAATAAAATTGTAGTTCTTTGGTTACATATTCTTGATACAGTAGTTGTCATCTAGCAATACTGCAAATTACATTACATTGCGTCATTTATGTGTATACATTCAGCGAACAGCGTCAGCTACAAGATGGTATTAAAAATCTAAAGTTTCAAAATCGAGAAGAGGGAAGGAAAATAAAAGGGGAGCGTGTACAGTGAAGTGCGATTTGAAGAAAAGTGAATTGCAATCAAGATTTTTTAAGTATTGGGAAGAGTTCTTATTGTTTTCAAGTAGCGAAATTTGTTTTCTTGCGAGTGATGATTTGAAGATATGACAGGACGTTGTAATCAGTTGACCGTGCGAGAGATCTTAAATCTATCTTCGATTTTGTGAATGTTCGTTGCAAATCAGCGCAAAATGTGTGCAGAGTCATTAGGTTTATTTCAAAGGCAAGAGTTGTGAAAAATGAGCAAAGCCTTCGCTGGGAATCGAACCACGAACCTCTCGGTTACGATTTGAGCGTGCTGATCACTACACCACGAAGGCATGCGAAGAAGGCAGGAGAATGGTATGCCAAGAAGTTGGGAGAAAAACCTTATAGGTGAATCATTTATTTTCAGCTATCCTTTTCCGTAACATTTTGCAATAAATGTTATTTTATAACTTAAGAATGAGGAATAAAATACATTCTTATAACCTATAAATGCATCGACTTCAAAATTTCTGTTCTTATTCTTCAGTATATTATCATCTGCATAAAAAGATAAAAATTAATGGTGATGCTACATATATTAGTAATGTACAGATTTCAATCTTCTGCATATGTATATATATAATGCAGATAATATAAATTTATATATAATATAAATATGCAGAATATGGGCATCTGGAAGCCCTAATTTGGAATTTGCTTTATTATCTATTTCATATTTTGTCAGACATTAAAGAATTTTTGATTAACAAACTCAACGATTTCAAAGCGAGGAATGGCAACACTGTCACACACACACACCAAAAAAAAAAAGAAACTTTTGCGAGACTGTGTATCGGAAATCCTAAAGATATATTCGTTTTAATATTATTTTGCGATATAGCTGTTGAACTGATTTTTGTGGTTTAATACCTACTGCTAGTAACTCAAAAAGTCGTATCTTTCTTGTTAAATAACATGAAAACTTTTCTTTAAAAAAATAAATAAATGAATAAAAAGATCTAAAATCTTTCACATTTTACATTACGCCCAAAGGGGCGTTTTTTTAACGTTTTGTGTGTTTTTTTTTTATTTATTAAATATCATGTTCTTCGCACTTCAATTCTAATGGTAAACTCATTTTTTTTTAGGTACTACGCTGTAATCTGAAGTTTCCACACATTATATGCCTTCCTTCCATTTTTCTTATTTCGATGTTTGTTTTGTTATTCTTCATTAACTGTAAATAGGTACTTTAAACAAAAAAGTAATTGCGAGTGTAGAAGAAATTTGAAGAACATTTATTTAATATTTAAATAAAAGTATTTTGGATATCTGATTGGCAAAGGATATTTATTTTTCACTCCTAATTGTGCAATGTGAAAAATTCAATATTTTGAATGTTAATCACATATCTGTATAGTTGCTAATGTAACCTGATGAAGTTAATTAACCATATCCGTGAAAATGCTAATTAGCTTAAGTCGCTTATTAGCCAAAGGAACATTAGCTCAGAAGGGCTATTGAGTTTCGAAACGGGATTTTAGTTGAATCGCTATAAAATATTGAATCACTTTTCAAATTGTTGCCAGCAAATATGATCGTCCTGTATTATTTTATAAGAAATTAATTGAAGGAGAAAGTGTATGCCTGTAGGCATATTTCTCGCATTGTCAAAACACGACGGTACCTAGAGCCATCAAAATTTTGAATAACGTAATTCTCCACCCGAACATGAGCATATGGGAGCCCGAATTTTGAATTTCGAATTTGTTTTATTATCTATTTTACATTTTGTAAAACTTTAACGAATTTTTGATTAACAAAATCAACGATTTGAAAACGAGCAGTGGCAACACTGTGCGAAGTAAAAAACATTTTTATCTCCAGCACGCGAGACGGTCTATCGGAAATTCTACAGATATGCTGTTTTTAAAAATTTTGTCATATTGCTGTTGAATTGAATTTTATTCAGGTACGAAGAACACGATGTTTAGTAAATTGATTCAGCGAAATAACTGCGTGGGTTTTTGTCATTTACTTCGTGTATAAAGTGGATAGCAGTCACTTTGTGTTATGGAGTTACCACATTTAATCATTCGTGCCGCTAAAAAATCTTTACCGAGAAACAATCTTCTTCTTCTACTACTATTGGAGGGTTTCTAGCCAAAACAGTTTCATTGCAACCGGTGTCCCGGCTAGATATTTTTGACAGTTTGCGACTGAAGCGAAAATGTTTTGTTCGCAGCTGCATCTCTTTCTAGATTTTCTCCAGAGAAGTTAGTTTTGTGCAAGTCAACCAGTCAGATATCCCTGAAGGGAAAATTCTAAAAATGCTTATGTCGACGCTCTATCACGGATAGTTGATTGTTTAATTGTTAGTCTTATAGCGTTTTTGATTCGATGCCTTAATGAATGATTTTCTAAAGCAGATTGCTCCTGAATACTTTCTCCTGGGAAATAATGATAGTTTGTCTCGGATTCGATTTTCGATGACTGAGTGGTCGTGCTGTTTGGATTTCTGTTGTTTTACATGTGTAAAGTGTTGTCTATCGGAGTATTACGATTCTGAGACTGAAATTAGCAATATGAAAGGCTACTGAAATATTTATTTATTGCACAGAATAGTACGATGCATACTGCTATATATTACACAAGGTGCTGTTCCTGATTTTAGCCTCATACGTTTGAACAACACATTTTCCGTATGTTCTCCGTCATTTATGCAACACACTTCCAGCTGCTTGTATAGTGTTTAATGGAACAATCGCAGTTGTATCCTGTTCCATAACCTTGAGTTCGTCAAAGTTCTTAGATTTTTAGAGACATTAGGTTACTTTTCGAAGCAGGAGACATGAAAAATGAGCAATGCCGTCGCCGGGACTCGAACTGCTGACCTGTAGAATACGCCTCGAGTGTGCTCAGGACTGCACAACGAAGACATGCTAAGAAGGCGGGAGAAATACCTTATAGATTTAGCTATCTAGATTTGAAAACTTAGATATAGTTTGACCGTCTCAAACGCAACCCTGGCTGGCATTCTGCCAAAACACATAGACTCGTCCAAAAGGGGCGTTATTACTTGCTGCGACGTAAAAGTTTTCTCTTCTACGGAAAAAGAGAATGGAGGGAAAGAATGTCCCCATTCTTCCACAGTATTTTGAGAACAATTCTGTCCGAAGGGCGCATGCGTGTTTGCGCTCATGTTCACGGATGAGGCGGTCGAACAGTGTAATTAGTTAAAGTTGATCGTGTGTTGACACGTCTGGAGGACATTCCAGCCGCGTTATATGTCATGACTTCTTTTAGAAAACACAAACGATGTATAATCTACAGTTTGTGATGTTGCCGTATCTCGGGTTAGGAGCCATCTATTATTTACTTTGAGTAAGTATGTAAAGCCCCCTTACACTAGCTATCCATATTAACATCGCCTTCCTGGGATCCACTCTGCCGTTCTGGTGCCGAGGTGCCACTGTTGTTTGGCGTGACCGGATATCGCAAGCTCTGCCACCGATGATGGTAATCATCAATTGTCCTGCTTTTTGTTCGGACTTGGGCAGGTGGGGCTTTTACACTTCTGCCTGGGTTATGCATTAAACATTGTATACACGCAATGGCTATAACAGGAGTACATTACATTGTCGCTTAAGTAATATGTTAACTTACTTGGGCTTATGGGGCATTTAAATATGATTGCATGCTATTCACATCAAGCCATTCGTTGTCTTAGAGATACATAAACTTAGCCTCTTGCACTATTTTTGAGTGTTCTGTTTCCTGCTTCATGTTGTTGGCAGTGCTTATTGCTTTCGTGTGGAGTTGCACGCGCAGATATTATATCTGCATTGCTTTGTTTCGCTGTTGCTGAAGCACTTTTTTGGGCAGCTAATTGGCGCTTCTTAGCTCTTGACTTCTGGCAGCGAGAAAGTCAACAACCTTTGCAATTTTATTCCTTGAGTACTTATTTTTGACTGCATATCTTAGGAATGGGAATAAATCTCGTTCTGAGTTTGGCTTCTTTAGGTGAAGTGACTCTGTCAATGGGCGGGAAAAAAGATAATATTCGGGGTGACGCCTTTCTCCACATGCACGGGAATCTGTTGAAGAAAGATTCCTTGCATAGAAGCGCTTGGGAAAGCGGCTCGTTCCCTGTGGTTAACCACGTGATTTGTCTGGTAACATGAATCAGAGAAGTTAACTTTGGGGAATAGGTTATAAATTCTTCTCCATGTATTGGCAGCTTCCCACCATTGTTGCTAAGATTCTTTGGTTACTGGAACGTCGATCTTACTGGAACGTAGCCTGTGTTACTAAAGAAATCGTCATATTTCCCGGAGAACATTTGAAAAATACATTGGCCAAAAAGCAAGACTGGCTGTGTATAATAAATGACAGTGTGTGTAAAACACTTTTGCAAAATAAATGCGAGTAATTGAATTACATTCCATGGTTTTATATTCAATCTGAAAATTATCTGATCCATATCGACCATAACGAATGACGTAAATACGAGCCAGTTTTCTTTAGAGTATCACTTCATATGCAAATGACCACTGGTACGTTGCCCCTGTAAACGAATCCCGTGCGATATGATTTACATAAATGTAACCTCTTCTTATTATGACTACCCTGCTTTAAATATTATATAGTACCAAATACATAATTCTATTTTATGTATGGTGGTTATTTTCGCTCTAATACCTTTTCGATTAATATTGAAAATGAGAGTTCGGGTTTAATACTCATACATAACAGTGATATGCAGTCTTTTATGGTCTATCTCAAGTTCTGGGAGGCAAGTTAACTGTTTAATTTAGTAGCACTTTCCGGGCCTGAAGACTTTTAATTAAATATCAATTACTCAATCTCTGGAGTTCCGAGTTTCCCAAACTATGTTCTGAGATGAAGATCGATCGGTCATAATGGACTTAATAATGTTGGAGCGAGTATAATGTTTAATGCATATTCCTATCGACAGCGGCGGCCGATAAAGCCGACTGTGTACTTGGCCGGTTGCATGATATGAATTATGAGACAGTTTTGGAGTTACACGTGGACACTGTTAGTATTAAACTGAATGTTTTTCGGCATTATGATTTTCGATAGATCGAAGTAAATCAAATGAGTATTTTCTCTGTATTTATGCTAAAATGTGACAAACATTTTGATGTGAACAATAACTGTATCTTAGTTTTCTCACTTTCCACTCCGGTTATGTTACATTACGTTTCTCTATTAGGCCATTTATTATCCATGCCGTCTTACAAACGTTGCCATTCAACATGGCATAAGATCTTTATCAATCGCACGGGCTGACAAATAGCTGGCTTTTAGAGGTTCTGCTATTTGACCGGGCATGAGTTCCTTTATCTTTGAAATTAAAACTGTATTGCTTAACAAAAGAGTTTAAAAGCAACATCAGTTTAGAGCTTTATTTTATGTTTGAATCATTTTTTTAATTGATGTTAAGTCATAACGCTAATGATTCATGTGTTTAATAATATTCCTGAAAGATAATTTAAGACTTACGTAAAAATCTGTCGATTACTTTTGCCTATTAAATAAAAAACGCCAAACTACGCGATTTTTCGCCAAAAATGGAAAAGTCTTCTTCAAATACGCTGGGTTTGGGGTAACCTTGATTACATGTGTTAGTTATTATTCTTAATTAAAGACTTCTTTTTTTTCTTGTATCAGGAATTTTCGGGGGGATGATTAAAATTTGGGACCTGCCTACTACAGAAGAGCATGCTGTTGAGTATTTCCAAAGTTATGGAATCTTACCGGCCTAAAAAATGTGTTAATAGCCACGATGTGGCGATATTATGGAAAAAATAGTGGAAATTTTTAATCAGAAATTAAATGTAAATAAATGATAATAATAAATTTGAAAGAAAAATAAGAATAGTACGTTTTTTCTTGTATTTAGTAATTTTTTTTTTTGGTTTGTCCCCATTGGCGCCGATTCTTGTGGTCGACGGGATTTTTCGTAAGTGCCGATAAGGTATATGAACTTTTACACTGTTACTGCAATTATTAAAGAAACGTTTCTAGCAGCGTAATATATTATTTATTATCTCGGTGCAAACTAATCGTTTGCGCCCTATCTATCAAAAGGTTATTCTTTGAAGTTTTATTTTAACTAAACGTACATAGAATGCCATTTATTAAAATTTAAATATATTCAAAATAAGCGTCGGTTGGTAAATGTATTCTAACTGTCTCTAATGTATCTAATCTACTGACGATCATCAAAGCTTTAACGCTAAATTGGCCCTAAATGTATTCGAAAGAGTTTACATTAATTATAACAGGACGAAAATTTTTAATACAAGTTTATCTAATACTATAAAGATGAACTGAACATTATACTGAAAGTGGAAGGAATATTATGATATGGATGCTAAAAATTAAAGAGAATTATGGAGATGTTATTGTAACAAGCTCGTTGAGTTTCTATCTGTTCTGATGTGACTTTAGAATTGCTGGTGGAAGGTATTGGGACATCGACACAGGAGTAGTGTATTTGAAAGGCATAACGTTATTCAGGAAAATAACTTTTAATGTATTTCTTTAAGCAAAACTGTGAAGTATTTCCTTGTGCTTTGAATGCTTATATCAAGTTCCAAAAATCGGGAGTTATACTGGTCTAAATATATTAGCAGTTAAGAGGATACGAATGCTGAATACTGGTTGTTGATGCCGATTTGTTTTCGATGTATGGGCTTGCTGAATGGAGGTTTCTTGCTTTTCCTCATACGTAACAGGAATAAGAGCCAACTTCTGTTATGAAGTTCTTTAAAAAGGCTTCACTTTTCTTAGATAAAATAGCTTTTGCTTATTTTGCTTTATCCACCTAACCAATTAATTAACAAATTATCATCAATCAACACCTTGTTGTACACCCGAAAGACTTTCAAATTTTGTTCGGCCATGCATTTTGAGAGATGGTGAATTTTTTCTTTAGTAGGAAAGTATTCTATCAAATAATTTACTCTTAAGGTTGCTTACATTTAAACTTTATTTATTCTTTTTCACTTCCTTGTACGAAGTAAAAAGGAAGTATTGTAATCGCGAAAAATTTCGGGTTTCACATTTCAACGAAAATATCTATTTTGATCGCTATCGAATGCAACGTAACGTTGTTTTTGAGTGACATTCGTACGTAAGAACAAAACAAAGGACTCTTTTCCCCCAAAAAAATTATAAAACTGATTTAAAATGGATTCTGAAGAGATTTTTTCGTGGCGTCTGTGCGTACGTACGTACTTATGTATGTATACGCTGTATGTATGTATGTATTTCGCATAACGCAAAAACGAGTAGCCTCAGAACGTTCAAATTTTGTATATAGGACTGCTATAACATGTAGATGTGCACCTCCTATTTTGGTTGCAATCGGCCGTACCACGGGTATATAAATTTATGTATATATAAATAGCCACTCTGTTACTCCGCTCAGTGAGCGCAGTTATTTTATTCTTATATTATATGTTAGTAAATTGTGCATTTTTTGCTTTAAAAATGATTGAATTATGTTGTTCTTATCTTCCGGTTAAGGTTTTTACGCCTTTAGTAAATCTGCATGCGAGATTTGTAGAATTATCAACAATTTAAAAGTTGTTTAAGTGGGGCAAAGCCTAATCATTTTTCTCATGGCGGACATACTTGTTTACATTTGAAACTTGGGAGAATGCTGGATTTGTTGCCAATCTAGTGAAACGAAGCTTCGCAATAACAAAGATAACGCCTTCTTTTATTATTGCGACTTAAATAATGCTTAATTCATTCTGGAATTTATTCGAGAAAATAAGTGTTTGAGATTTACTTCTTAATTTTTAATATAGATATTTTGAGTTTTTATGTATTTTTGCCTTGTCGCTAAATGAGAACTGAATTAATTGAATGAGAAATACTGAATCGTCTGTGAAAAACTGTTTCATTCTGTTTTTTTCGTTTGTTTAATTTCTTTTACATATCGTTTTAGATTTATTATGGTATTTGTATAGATCATGTGGCAACGATTAGGTAGTTCTCCAGATGATATACATAATTTTTGTGCATTTTGATGAGTTATAAAATGAATGAGATGTAACACTGTTAAGTGAAGCTAGCGGCAGAGTGTCGCTGTGGTAAATAAATATAGTGAATTTTAAAGAGTGCATTTATTCTATTGTGGTTTATGCGCTATCGAGGAAGTAGATTTAATTCAATCCAATAAGTTTAAATGAAATGTAAAATGCGTATAATTTAACATTCCGTACAAGGAAGTCATATGGTGTATACATCAATTTTTTTTTTTATTATTATAAAAGTATTTATAATAGATAATGTTCTTGAAAATCATTAAAGAATCTCTGATTCCTTGTAGAGGTAGACATTCAAAAAACTAAAAACGTTTAGCAATCTTTCAACCAAGACCTAAGTTATCTAGAACTTCGCATCACTGAGTTTTAGAAATCGTCTGGAGAAAAACCTTTCTGTTGCCATAAAGCTAACGAACTTTGCATGTTTGTATTTTACTAACAACGAAGTCCTTGGCTACGAAAACAATTCGTGCCAAGGTCGAAAGCCTCTAGAACGGCTTCAAGCGAAACTGACTCGCTTGTAGAACAAATATATATTAAAAGAAATCATTGTTATCATTAAACCTCTTCTTCTGGATTGAGGTTATCCTTTCGTCTTCAGAAACGTGACCTCGACACACGTGCAACTCATGTTCCACATCTTTATTTATTTTTTTACTTTTAGTTTCGGTTAGTACCGTTTTCTGTTTCTCTGCGACTAGGTATTAAAATGAACTTCCGGAAACAAGCGCGGAAGAATTTCCATAGTATTATGAATATTAGGAAGCGTTTTCTTTTGTTTTTAAAATTGTTGCTCCCTTATGTTAAGCGCTGTTTCGTGTTCAGAATTTTACTGCAGTTAATATTACGTTTCCGGAAAGCGAGTGCAAACGTAGAATAATTGTCAAAATTTATCACGAAATTTGTCAAGTATGCAGTCATTTTTTTCGCTTCTGATCTGTATTTAAATAATAAAGATTTTCAAGGCAATTAAACGATGACATATGGTTCGGTTTTTTTTTTTTTTATGCATTTGAGCTTAAATTTAGCCGGTTTGCTGTGGCAACATCACTGTTTCTGAACGAAATAGTAATTCCAGCCGAAAGAAACCACCGAAGATTTAAGTAAGATGAATCAGTTATTTTTTGATCTAGAGCGAGAAATAAAAGGAATTTAAAATTAATTTAAAACGAATTTATTAGAAGATAACATGTTAAAAAAATCTCAAAGGCTTCATATTTCAAATTACGTCCAAAGGGGCATTCTTTAAACATTTTGTATGTTACTTTTATTTATTGTATATCATGCTCTTCGCATTTAAACCACAAAATTCAGTTAAAGAACAATATCACAAAATAATTTTAAACTGAGTATATCTTTAGAATTTCCTACATACAGTCTCACGCGCTGCAGATAAAAATGTTTTTTTCTGTACAATGTTGCCATTGATCGCTTTGAAATCCTCGAGTTTGTTAATCAAAAATTCGTTAAAGTTTTACAAAATATGAAATCCATCATAAAACAAATTCCAGATTTCAAATTTGGGCTTCCAGATGCCTATATTCGCAGCAGGATTACGGCATTCAAAATTCGATGGCTTTAGGTACCGTCGTTTTATCACAATGCCAGAAATATACATACATTTATGCACATTCTTCAGTATTTAATTTCTTTAAATATAATACAGGGCTGCAATATTTTGTGGCAACAGTTTGAAAAGTGATACAGACTTTAAATGTTTCCGACGCTAAATCGCAAAACGAAAACAATAGTCCTTCAGGGACAAAGCCCCTTTGGACTAAAAATTAAAATTAATTTAAAACGAATTTATTAGAATTAAATTTAAAACGAATTTATTAGAAGTATCACAGACAAATAATCCAGTTTCATACAATTAAATATCTAGTGATCAATATAAATCAAAATCCTAAATCAAAAGAATGTTCTTTTCCTGCAGTTTCCTCTGATCGTTTATCTAAATCGAATGCGCTTTCTTACTGCTTGTTGCGCTGCCAATTAGTGGTAGGGAAAAATGTTTTGATCTCCAATTTTTTCTCGTGTAACTGAATCGCAATATAAGCTGAATTCTCTGCTTATTATTAATGCAGCATTTCGTTTTAGCAGTTGATAAAATTTTTATTGGTTCTAGCTACATGTCTACCGTAGAAGGCCAACATGCGCTTGGAAAACGTGATCCTTTGAGGTGAAAAATCCCTCCCACGCCCTTTAATTCGAAATGCCTTTTGTTCAGGAAAGAATATACGTGGATTCTATCCATTGAGTCAAGAAGATTTGAAGTGAATTGGGAGCTGGAAACAGTTTTATCCGGTAACTATTAATAGCGTTCTAAAGCTTTCTTTTTGATCATCAGTTTAAGTCACTTTTCATTTGATTCATTCTATTGTTATGGTGTTTTTATTCAATTTAGTTCGTTTCCTCTAATTATTATAGAATTAAAAATCTTTTAATGTTTATCTTTTCACATCTTATTTAAATTCAGTTTTTTTTTAAGTATTTACTGGTTTATTCATTTATTTATTTCTGGTTTCTGACGGCTTTCAGTAGATCACAGTGAATCAGGTTTAGAAATTAATTCCTAAAATATATGTGTGTACTATCTATAATAAACGCCTTCTAAGACGGCCACCCGTAATTTCTGATGATTTAAGGCTTGTTTGGATGTGGGCATCTTAGGCAGGGAATGTTGAATATGACGTTTATTTTTTATGTCGCTTTCAGATATAGTCGTCTTAGAACGCTGGTCTCCAGAAGGTTCATCGTATTTCCAAAATTTTAAGGACTGTTAATAAAAAATAGTTAATGACAACAATAATTATGTAAATATGAATTACTTATACGCATATATATATATATTTACCAGGTGGGTAGCACATGGCATGAAAATTTTTTATGAGTGAAAAAAATACTGCCGCAAATATTGGTGAAACTTATCATTTGACCATGTAACTTTAAATACTTAATTGGAGTTCTCAGGTACTTTAAAAAAAGCAAATTAAGTCGAAGGTGACCTTCAGAGTCACTGATCATTTGTGACTCATTAGCTGACGATAGGCAGCTGTTGAACGGTGCAATAAATTATCAAGAAATATTTATTGTACATTATGTGTTAAGTGTACTTAGTTAATGAAGAACTGGTATAGTAATAAATTTGAAAAGAAACAAACATGAACTGGAATTCATGTTTGCGTCACTGTGGTTTCACCGAGTCATCTGAACATTTGCGCATGCGCAACTTTACCTTCCCTGATTGGGTATGGCTTCTACCTTGTTCCAGAGGTATGAACGGAGTGGATGACTTTTAATAGGTTAGGAATATGATAATAAGGACGACTAGCCCATCATGTGAATGCTCCCTAACATAATGTAATGTAAGCTATGAAAATTTTGGTAAGTATCCACTAAGGACATTTTTAATATAAATTTAACCTAACTTTTATTTGTTACTGATTATCCTTTTTATAAAGGTTCATTATTTATTTGTAGCAAATCACATAAGGTTATTTATTTGTCAAAGGAAAGGATGCTTTCGCGGAGAACTTTCTAAGGTAAACTCGGTCGCCCTTAGTTACACATGAAGAAAACCGCGAAAGCACCCACGTAGCCAGCTTATTCGTGTGCATTTGAACTGAGGTCTGACTACCAGTATACAGCGGCTGAAACCGTTCGTCGACTTATGAGCATTCATTTACACCGAAAGTGAATGTATAATCTGTGTGGATATTCCCTTTCCGTCAACTGAATGACACTAAGGGTCCTCACCGAACTAGGCCCAGGAGTTCAATCTCTGTCCCAGAACCTTGTAGGGATCGGCGCCAACGCATTTGAAGTAACTAGGACCCCCAGGGCGCCACTGGTCGTCGATTTGCTACCTACTAGTCATCGGGTTGCCCATCGCAGAGGGCCATAACCATCGTCCAGCTGCGGGCGTCCCCCCCATGCTACTAGAACCGGCTGCCCTAAGACATGCCAGACCCACGGGCCGACGAATAAATGACCTTTCCGGGGCTTCCAGAACACTAGGTTCGTAAATTGTAAACTCCAGAACACTAGGTTCGTGGCCGAGACTGCCTAGGTACAGATCCTAGCCCTATCTTCGCAGAGTTCTCTACGTCGACCCCCGGGAGGCACAGAAAGTGAAATTTTATCTGAGCACTATCTAAATGTAGGCGTTTACGACATTTTTTCAGACATTATTTCGCTCACCAGCATTCTATGAAAGAGGCACATTCATAAATTTGAAAGAAAGCTATTTAGTGGGAAAAAGAAAAGTAGTTTTTTTTTTTTTTTTTTTTTTCCCTTAAGAGACATTCCTTCCATTGATGTCGAGATATCGATTTTCTTTTATTTGTGTTTAGGCTGAACATGGAATCTTTACGCTCTATATCCAGTTTGTGACAATCGACCGAACCGTCGGATATTTTTAGATGGGTAACTCTCACTGAAAGAAAAGAGTCAAAAGTTATAGCCTCCCGTATTTAGAAACGATCGAAGATCTACAGCGGTGGAAAATCTACTTCGTGATTTGTTGACGCCTTGTCTTTCTTCTTCTCTTGAAAGCCAGAGAAGGTGGTTCACCTACTTACTTGCCCTTTTTTTTAATTTTTCTTACCCCTCCCACCGGAACCCTTTCTCTTTCATTAATTTAAGACAGGAGGGCTCCTGGGTGCGTCAGTGTATGGTTCAAGTCATTAATTTTCTGCATTGGGGATGTTTCGTCTTTTGATTAATGGTGCGGGAAAGTCTCAGTGCGACTAATAATGGGATTGAAAAGGTTTTGCGGTTCAAATCTCGGAAATGATACCAGATAGAGGATAGATCGATTGGCCGGAGATACGGCAGAACCAGATATGCTCGACATTGTAGGTGACGGCTGTGATTGTGGTAGGGGATATATTATACAGTTCTCGTTTTGAATGATATATTATTGTTCCGTTTCGGCGAAGGCGTCGGAAGTACTGTAAACAGACAGTATTACCTCATATCGCTTTATTGTTTAAAACGAAGCGACGTAACTCGCTTTTCTTTATTAAATTTAGATTTCATCCAATGACTTAATTATGAGTAAACCTAATGGGAACAATTGAAAAATGTTATAAGGATACAAGCTATAGTTGTATGGAATTTAGAACTTCGAGTATATGGATCGTTTGTCGTTCTTTTCTAAAATGCAATTAAACTTGTTGATTTTTCCTTCCTTGTACGAAGTAAAGGAAGTATTGTAACCGCGAAAAATTTCGGGTATCATATTTCAACGAAAATGTTAATTTTGACCGCTCTCCAATGCAATTTAAACTATATTTTTGCTTGATATTTGTATGTATGGACAGAATAAAGAACTCTTTTTTTTTAAATAGATTTAAAATAGATTTGATAGATATTTTTTCGTGACGTCTGTACGTATGTATATATCTCGCATAACTCAAAAACGAGAAGCCGTAGTACATTGAAATTTGTATATGGCACTGCTTATAACATGTAGTTATGCACCTCCCCTTTTTCGTTGCAAATGGCAGCATATATATATATAACTGCTCTGTTACCCAGTTTGGTAAGCTCAGTTTTTTATTCGTATATGTTGATAAATTGTGTCTCTTTTGCTTTAAAAGTGATTGAATTATGTTGTTCTTATGTTCCGATTAAGGCTTTTATGCCTTTAATTAATCTGCATGCAACAGTTGTAAAATTATTAACAATTTAGAAGTGGCGTTAGACCGCCATTTACGTTTGAAATCCTCAGTAGAATAGTGAATTAAGTCAATTGGCGCAACCGACCTCAGTGTCTTTTTGCCGAATGGGACCAAGAGTAAACAACTTTTAATTTTGTGCACGGGAAATTCTGTCTTCCTGCCCGCCGGCCGAATTGCTTGTTTTTCGTAAAAACTATAATTTTAGTTGTAAAAAATTGTTTTAACTGTTTTTGATGTTTTATTATTTTCTGTATTTTACAATTTTTAATGAAGATGTTTTGAGTTTTTTGTGTATTTTTGTCTTACCAAGCGAAGTGAGAACTGAATGAATTGAATGAGAAATATATCTCTATAATGAAATTTAAGGAAATAAGTTTAAATGAAATGCAGCAAAAATGTGTGTAATTTAATAGGCCGTAGAGCATTTTGTGTCCACATCAGGTACTTTTTTGTTATTTTTCTTTTATTTCAATAACTGACGCGCATACATGAGACACATGAGAAAGAACAATGTATTAATGTAATCTTACAATTCCCATTTCATCGAAGCCACAGTAATACAGTACAGAACAGTAATGGCTCAGAAATGTAACCACCCTACAGCGGCTAAGGGGTAAAATCGCCGAATGGTGATAGTTCAGACCTCGGTTTGATTTCAGGCGAACGGGCTGTCTATAATGGGGGTTTTCATGGTTTTCCCCATATGTAATGTTTATTCGAGTCAGTTTCCCTTAAAACGTTCTTCAAGAAGGCATCCCTTCCCCTAAGCAGATATTCCTAGCGTGCTTTGCCATAATAAAGTAACCAAAAAACCAAACCAGAAAGTAACACCAAAAATAACTCTACAGACAAATAATAAATATTGCAGAAAACTGAAGTTCTTGTTGTTGTTTTGACTTTTCTCACTTGTCTAACAGTAATATCGAAACAAACCCACGAAATTCATCGTGGCAAGGAGTGCAAGATTACGCCTGTTTCGACAGTAGCCTTGAGCACCATACAGGTGACAGTACGACTTTGCTCAGTTCCGCCCCACCCCCAATTTTGATGAAGAGCACCCCGGGGGCGGGTCCAGGGGTCTTTCATCCCTCTTCCCCTACTACCAAGCTCTCGAGAGGACTTTCGGTTGGCCGCATATTTAAAGAGCTCCCATGCCGCATAGACACTATACATTTGCAATCATCTGTGCCTTCTCCGGAATTCGAACCCGGACCCTTCGGTACGGCAATCAGAATCACTGACCTCTATCCCTGTTGGGCGGCACTGCAGAAAACTAAAACTCAGTAAAGTTAAAAAAAAAAATGATTGTGAAACTAAATGGAGGTATAGTTCTCGTTATATCTTCTTCAGGGGTTCTCTCTTACCACTTATTAAGTGCACCTTTCAGTGCGTTATTTAGTTGCAGGTTGTTCTGAACATAATTTCCTTCAGCTTTTTTAACTATTATATACTGCTATATATAACACCAATCGTGCTGTTTTGTGACTTAATCTCACTTGCCTGACATTAACATTAATCCTGGAATTCAACGCGTCCAAAAGTGTGAGGTTACGTTTATCGTTGGTTTAGGTCTTGGGTACCTAAGGGAACGTTTATACGATGATGTAGTCTTCATTACTGTCAGAGGCTTAAGGCGTTAGCGCCATTCATACCTGTGGAACAATGTCAAACGATAGGCAATCAGGGAGGGAAAGCTAGCTGCGCTTGCGTGAATGTACCGTTGACTCGATGCAATCGTCAGCAGAATGTCAGTTCGTGTTTTCTTCGCTGTAATAGAACGGTACACATCAGCTTTTTTAGTTTATAAATGCTAGTCAGCTAGAGTCAGTCCTTTATAAATTTGTTTCGAATTTTTATTTTGACTCGCGGGACCCTGGAGTTTCGCGGAACAAAATTTAAAAACCATTGCCATAATTATTCAATCCTTCCTAAAAAGTATCATTAAGTAAAATTAATAGCAATCCTTTGTGTGGTATCCTGTCTCATTGTTAAACGATTTATAGTATGAACTTTATTTATTGCTTCTTTTTTCAAGGCCTATAATTAAGAAGCGTTTCTAGATAAGTCAGATTTGATAAATGTCCAGTAAGGTATCCGATTCTTTACCTTGCGTGTCTTTGCGGTTAACGGTTAATGCATTCACCTAGCAATGGGAAAATTCATGGTTTACTGCTGGACGAAAACGCGGTTGAACCTACCAGGCTTTACAGACTTAATTACAATGTATTTAAGTATTTGCATTAAAATATTATCATTATTTTGTAACTACGCGAAGGAATGTAACAAACGAAATAGATATTAAGGAATGGGTATCACGCTTTCGTGAAACCATCGCGAATTAATTTTTTGCGGAATCGTAAAGAAAAGGCATGTTTAATTTTAAACTCGTTTTGCAAATTTAACCCCAAAGAAATCTGAATTTACTTTGGCTCTTTTTTCGTCAGAAAGTTAAAATTTTATTTTGGAAAGATTGCTTCTAAATAGTGCGATATGCTTCCTTTAATGGTTCACTAAAAAAGCGGATGTATACACCACATGACTTCCTTGCACCGGAATATTAAATTATACAGATTTTCCCCTGCGTTTCATTAGGCATATATTTCTCATTCAATTAATTCAGTTCTCACTTCGCGATAAGGCAAAAATACATAATACCTCAAAATACCTATATTAAAATTTGAAAGATATAGAGAAACATAAAACACCAAATACAGTTAAAACAATTAAAAAACATTTTTACAATTAAAGTTACAGTTTCTACGTAAAAACAAGCAATTAATTCGGCCAGCAGACAAGGCAGAGTTTTCGGTGCACTAGACTAAAAGTTTATTTTTGGTCTCATTCGGCAAAAAGACATTGAAGGCGTAGAAACTGATTTAATTTGCTGTGGACACTATGCTTAGTCAATATTAATAATTTAATAACTTATATAATAATATTAATAATGTAATAACTTAACACTATAATAATTTAATAACTTAAATGATAATTCCAGAATGGATTAAGCATAATTTAATTCGCAATAATAAAAGAAGACGTTACTTTGTTGTTGCGAAGCTTAGTTTCCTTAGATTGGCAACAAATCCACCATTCTGCTAAGTTTCAAATGTAAACAAATATGGCTACTATAGTAAAAAAAAAAAAAAAGAAATTAGGCTTAGCCGCACTTAAACAACTTTTAAATCGTTGATAATTCTACGACTAAGTATAGCAGGCAAGGAACATGCAGGTTAACTGAAGCCATAAAAGCCGTAACCGGAAGAAAAGAACAACATAATTCAATCATTTTTAAAACAAAAAATGCGCCATTTACCAACATATAAGAATAAAAAAACTGAACTCACGGAGCCGAGTAACAGAGTGGGTGCATATAATTCACTCTGTTTTATATATGTATGTGTATATATATATATGTTATATACTTTCGGGGGCGGCCGATTGCCACCAAAAAGGAAGGTGCACAGCTACATGCTATAGCAGCCCTATATACAAAATTTCAACGTTCTGAGGCTATTCGCTTTTGAGTTATGCGAGATAGGTACATACAAGAAATGCTCCTTAAGACATTAATAGGCAGTTTGGGGAATATAATTACCAATTTTTTAAGCTTTTTCTTGGGTGAGTACGTTTTGCTCGCAAGTAATCTCTTTCATTCAGTTACAGAAAACAAAAGCTAATGATGGTAATGATATACCAATAAACTGTAGTGTGTTAATAAGTGTGTAAATGAGTTTCTGTTTGTGGTGTTAAAGAAAGATTTAAGCATGTCTGCAACGAACATCAGCGTCCCGCTTAATTCGCGACATCAGCTGGAAAGTTTTTACTTTGGTTCTTGTTGCACTGATCCTGCAGAAGGAAGCATGCTGCTGCGGTAATTTATGTCATTTGGTTTTACGACATCGTTATGCAAAACAAGAAAAAAATAAGTGAAAAGGAAGGGGGGAAACGTCTTTATCATAGATTATTGTTCACAGCTACAAGACATTGATGTAAAGTCATTGATATTTAAAGGATGAAACAATTTATCTTTTTCAGAGAAACCACCAATGGTCAAGTGATTAAAACCAAGGTTACTGTGCTACAAGGTTTGCTCTTGTATTACGTCACTGACTCCTAGACTTCTCAAAATCAGTTACTGCTTTTGCATCCCCAGTGTTTTTTGATGTTATTCTCAAGCGATTTGACCCCGTGAACACCTCTTTAGTATTATTATTACAGTTCATAATAACATTGTATTCCAAATATTTATTATATTTATTTCATTTTGTTTATCTGTTGCTTATTATGTTTATCTGTTACCTTTGTTACATCAAAACAAATGCTCTCAATTTAGTTCGTGAATTTCAAACTGTATTGAAACTATATTATAATTTCTTTATGTCCTAAACCATTATTTTTAATAAATACTAGATGCAGAGTGTACGGTGAGAATGCACGATGTACCACCATAGGTAAACTCTACAAGGTGTATTAGTACAGCGGTGGCAAATTTTCAGGAGAGAAAGTACACCTAGACGATGGGAAATCACATAGCAATGTGTAGTCGAAAACGCATTCCTGGCGTGATAGTGACGACACAAAAAATCAAGAAAGAAAGGACACGAACGGGGTGAGAAAACATGTTTATTATTCTGAGTACAGCAAAAACAAAGTAAAAAACATCGTAGAGAGACAATGATCGTCATCAAAGAAGGTGTTCGAAATTACGACCCGGACCGCGTCATGCATCTTCCACTCGTGCCGCAGATCTTCATGCGCCGGAGAAGAAAGGCCTGCATGACGGTCCGTGGTCGTAATTTCGAACACCTTCTTTAGTGATGACCTGCACGATGTACCATAATAGGCAAACTCTAGACCTTTTGGAAAGTTCAAGTCTATTTAAATTCTTATAAAACTTGCAGTCCCTTAAAGAGTTAGTATGGGAAGGCATTACCAGTTGACTTATGGTACATCGCTGGTGCCCCCCATACTTTTACCTTTACCTTTACCGGTTTCTGCTATACTAAACATAATAAAAAACATTTTGTGTCACTGTTTGTGCCCTTCGACTTGCGTTTTGTGTCGTCACTACCGCGCCAGAAAAGCATTTCCGACCATGCATTGCTATGCGATTTCCCATCGTCTAGGTGTATTCTATCTCTCTTGAAAGTTGTCACCGCTGTACTGATAAACCTTGTATATCCTGGGAAAGCTTCAGTTGCTCTTCTCCTCAACCTTTTTTTGCAAACTCTTATAAACCGTGCAATTTTTTTTTAGAGTTAGTACGGGAAATTATTACCAGTTGACCCATGGTACATCTCTGGTATCCTCTCTGTACTTTTTGTGTCTTCGTTTCTCCCGCTTCTGTAATTAGTAACAGGCATCGATGTTTGGAAGGGCCTAACCAAAGAACCTCTATGTAAAGAAGGAAAGGCTCCATAGACGTAATGTAAACCACTTTGTCTGCAACGCCGCTACAAAGAAAAGGGAACATTCGCCAGGGGATTTGGCGACGGAATCTGTTGGCGAGAATTTCCCCTCTGTGATGTGCCGGTTCTTTGGTACCTAGCCGACATTTTCCCCCTCCGCGACGTGTATAGGAAATTGAGGAACACGGGTTAAGATGAATCGTTCTTTGACTTGTCGCGATAATTTAAACTCGGAAAGATGAAATATTAGGTGAAGTTTCACTTTCACGGGCTGTTGAACTTCCATTGTCCATATCGCTACTTGAAACCAAAGAACCTATTCTTTGTTTAAACTCTTGCTAAACGTAACGGTCGAACCTGTCCAAACCAACTTCGACATTCAGCTTTGAGCTTTGGCGCTTTTTGGCGACAAATATTTCACGCATGCGCAGTTGTTTCCTTTTTCGTTCGAAGGGAGCCACTTCTGCTTCTGTGAAGTTTTCCTTCTTAACAGTACATATTCTTTGGCCTAACTCTGTTTGCCTAGTGACCTTGGCTAAAACCGTTGAACCGTTGAAACCGCTGCTGTTTCGTCTCGGGTTCCCTATTTTAACTTGAAATGCGAGTCAGTTTGTTCTTAAGAAATCCTCCGTGAAGCATCCCTGTCTCTTAAGCAGATGGCCCTAATCTTCTTTACTACAAATCCAATCGCATTAACCCTCTAACTAGCAAGGCCGTATATATACGGCCAAGAATATTTTTGGTGATATCTGTACGAACGTATATATACGTGCATATTAAAATATGTCAAAGAAATTAAAGCAATATGTTAAAAGTACATAAATCCAGGTATAAAATGCCAGAAAATATTTTACATTAAATCAAGACAATTAATTTTTCTGGTTGTAGTTTTGGGAAATTTGTGCTTTCTTAGCGAAAACCCTGGCCGGTCAGAGGGTTAAAATTCTTCAGTGTTTTAATAGGGGGAGGGTATTATAAATGAAATACAAAATTCTTTTTTTATTTCTTCATTTCTAATACACTCCCCTTATTGCTAAAAAAAAGTCTAGCTGGTTTTCTAGCTAAAAAAACAAATGTGCTTCAGTTAATCGCAGCAAACTTTAAAATGCATATGTCCTAAAATTAAGCATTCTTTAATGTAAACTAAGAATTATTTATATGTGTTTATAAATACTAACATTAAATTCGAAATACCTGTTAGTTCACTTGCAACGTCTCTTTCCTTTCGAAAACTATTTTACTACTTTGAGAACGCCATGACTAATATATGTTTGCCGTTTTCTGAAAAAAACTAGTCTACGGCTGTTGAATATTTTTGAATTCTTACACGCGTTTATTGCTAATACGAAGTTTGATGCCTCTCACTTCCACAATTTGCTGTGCTGAAGGAGATAAATGAAGAACTAAAGAAGGAAGTAAATAGCACACAAAAACAAAACGGTTCGTGTTAAATGCCAGTAGATCAGTATAGGTGAGCTGTTAATAACTTTCCCCGATTTGGGGAAATAATATCCAAGAACTTTCCTTTTCCCCTACCACCCGTGTCCTAAATAATAAAAATATCACGCTTTGCAAACGCGTGTTAAAAGATGACATTCATGTAGTGTATAGATTATAGTACGGCTTGAGAAGAAAACTTGAAAGGAGATTCTGCGATTTCTTTTATAATATATATTTACAATGTATTTATTTGCAGTACTGATCGAAAATCATCTGTCTTTATTGTACTTATCAACACTTTGCACGCAGTGCGATTCATCTTACGTGATTCACAGTGTTAGACATTGATTCGATTTTAGTTCATTAGTTTAACAATTGCATAAAATTTTGCTTAATTATTACGAAACTATATTGGTTTGTAAATAACGTTAAAAAGTGGAAAATAAAGCAAATGATTTTGTCTCAGGAATATTGTTAAGTGGCAGTAGAAACATCAATTAATTTCAATAACGCTGTGATGTTAATCATTATCAATTGTATATTATATATTTTAAATTAGATATGTTTTATATTATATTAATTAGATATATATATAGTCGATGTCCATTAGTGGATACTCACGGGACCAAGTATTTGGTTCGTTATCGAGCAGTGTCTTGTAAATGCACTGACCTCATACATTGAGAGTCCGGGGATGCAGGAACTAGCTGTAGATGGGGAGTGTCCGTTGGAGAGTGGATGTTCGACTGCATTACTAAAAAATAAGAATCAATTATTAAGCGCCTTTATTGCTTTTAAATCACTCAGTTTTTTTAAGCAATTACGAATTAATTTAATTTGTATAAATTGAAGATCCTATATTTTGCCAGTAGCAAAGCTCTTGGAACTGACTTTGCACAAATTAAATTAAAGACTTCCTTTAAATTTGCGACAGATGCAAAAGCGAATGGGTGACATTTGCGTGGTAAAGTAACGTAACGATCTAAAAACTTTGAAAACACCGTTAAGGACGTTTTTAACATTAAAAAAAAAAGAATTGCCTAAGGATGTATAACCAGTTTACAGATAAATTCACTAGACGAATAGTTAGGGATTAAAAGCGCTAAAGATCTCGTCGCATCCTTGTCCTACTTCCCCTCGTGTTCGAAGTAGTTTGTCTGATGTTTCTATTCGCGTTCGAAAGTAGAATTACCAAAGTCAACGCCCAGACAGCAATGAGGCTGACACAGCAAGCAGCGAAAAAAAGAAAAACGCGACATTATTTAGATGTCTCGAAAGAAGTGAAAGGATTTATCAGCGGTATCTGCATGCAGCGTAGCTGCCAATAGTATTGAATGCAAGAAAAAATACTAGCGAAATTTTGGGGTTAGGAACAAATAATTTCTTAAAAAAAATAAATAAAAATAATAAAAAATGTCTGAAAGCTTTCGGGTTTTGCATTACGCCCAAAGGGGCGTTTTTTAACGTTTTCTGTGTTACCTTTATTTATTAAATATCATGTTTTTCGCACTTAAACAACAAAATTCAATTCAACAGCAACATCGCAAAATATTTGAAAGAGCATATTTTTAGAATTGCCGATACACAGTCTCGCAAGCTGGAGATGAAAATGTTTTTTTTTTTTTTTTTTCAGCTTTCAGATTTTACATTATGCCCAAAGGGGTAGTTTTTAACGTTTTCTGTGTTATCTTTATTTCGCGCTGGAGATAAAAATGTGCTTTTTTTTCGTACAGTGTTACCATTGCTCGCTTTGAAATCGTTGAGTTTGTTAATCAAGAATTCGTTGAAGGGTTACAAAATATGAAATCGATAATAAAACAAATAGAGCTTCCAGATTAGAGCTTACACAGTACATTACATTACAATTAGAGCTTCCAGATGCGCATATTCGGTGGAAGATTACGTTATTCAAAACTGGATGGCTCTGGGTACCGTTGTGTTATCACAGTGCGAGAAACATACATACATTTATGCAGATTCTTCATTATTTAGTTTCTTTAAATATAACACAAGGCGATAATATTTGGTGGCAAAAATATGAAAAGTGATACGCCGTTTTTAGTGATTTAACGCAAAACGAAATTAATAGCCCTTCTGGGCTAAAAAAAAACTTCTCTCATCTAATTTAATGGGATTCCGGTTACAATACAAAATGTTTCCTACTTCAAGAATTATATGTTAAAATATTATTTTTCGTCAATTTATAAGAATGTTGAAAAGTATTCGAATCATACTTCGACACATAAAGTATATTATGACTTGAAAGCTTTCATGTTTCCTAATGCTGTTTAATAAATAAAAATTGGAATTTAAATCCACTGCCTGGTTAAAAGGCAGATTGTATGGGCGGACTTTCGGAAGGATGAAGTTCTGGAATTAGTAAGGGTTCACTTGTGTCAAAGAATTTATCTAAATAGCCGTCGGAATGGGAAAATATGTATACTAAACATAAATCAAAAAAAGGGAAGCTTTCATGTTTCCTAATGCTAATATTATATTAAAGGCCGCCTCAGACGCCTTCTACTGGGTCGCGAAATTATTTGATTATATCTTAAATTAATTAATAAATCAATGTAAAGAAAATGCCCAAACTGAAAAAAAAAATGGCTTTCCAGCACAAATAATACTATACTGCAAAAAATGCTTGTATTTCAGAAAGAATGCATTTTGCAGAAATGTATCCGGGCTTAACGTAGGTTGTCTGAGCATAGCAAAGCACGGTATGGCTATTAGTCTGCGGAGAGGGATGCCTTTGTGGAAGATTTTCTAAGAAAACCTGGCTGGTATTCACATTACACATAACCCTGCTTTCGGTCCGTTTGCCTGAGATTGAACTCCCAGTCTTCAGCGGCCATTGGTGAGCCTCGTGTGTCTCTGAGTTTGTTATGGTCCTTAGCAGATTCAGCTTCCATGCTGACGGACCTAGGTTCGAATATTTCGACAAAAGCAGGGATTCATGTCTTGTCTACCCTCCTTTCAGATATGTTAACACTCTTACCTTGTAGTGCATCGTTAAGAATATTAGGGGTGTTAGGATGGCCTGGTATTACTTCGAATGTTAATTAAGATATTAGATATGCTTAGATATTGAAATTAACAGTGTGACACACCACCTACCTGCGAAACCCTAATCAGCAAGCTCCCGGAGATTGGAGTACGTCTTAAACAGCATCTCAGAGTCCAAAGTGCTGAATTATCTTCGAATGTCTGAATTGTTTGTCTTGCGAAATCTTCAAAAATCTGGCTGCAATGATATTCTTTAAGAGTGAAAATTATGACACAATATTTTTCATGCGGTACGTTAAAGAAAATATTTAGCGACTTCTGAAAGGAGATAAGATGAGCTTGTGCAGCTACGTAAACAGGAAATGCGGAAAGTGAAAGTCATAAAGTATAAACTGACGGTAGAAAAATAACTGGAATGAAAAAACTACCGTAATTGACGGAAGACAAATGACGTATTAAGTGATGAGTAAACGAGTGGCTGGAGAAACAGAAGGAGAGAAACAATGACATCATTCTGTACTGAAATGCAATAAAGAACCAGATGCATTTTCGCCATCTTAAGATAATCTAACTAGATAATCTATACACAAATCCCTTTTCTTAAGTCACCGAATTTAAATTTGCGAATAATCCCTGTTATATAACACTCAACAACAGTGCTCCGCTGATGAACACTTGCCGCCTTCAAAAAAAAAAAAAAGGAGGCACGAGTGGACGTCGGCCACTTGAAAACCATTTTAAAAGTTTACAATGCTTTAAGAAAGAGCTCGGGAGATTCAAGTGGTCCGGCACTTAAAATGGCGAAATAACAAGCAGATCCTTGGCGCGCTCTTTTTGGTATCTGAATGCCATTTATTTCTCCAAGGGGAAAGCAACCGCTAATAAGGAAGTTGAGTGAAGAATAATTTTCCACCTAATTAGACGTAGGCGGATAATTTCAATGTCCTTTCATTATTTTCTTCCCAGATAATACTGAAAAGTGGTTTAATGATAATCGACGGGGGAAAAAAGATCTTCTACTTTTAGCACTGTGAATATGAGTACTAGAATTAAAATTATTTCCGAACTCAAATTTTGGAAATTTAGAATAGATAATACTTAATCTAACGTGGATGATGTTGCCACGAATATGCAGCTGTTTTCCTTATTGAATGCATTTATTTTTACCGTAATTTCTTTTGTGAACAATGTAGATATGTTAATTAGTATTGTCTTTTTCTCTGTTTGTCAAACTTCATGAGAAATAGTTTTTTAAATGCGTCAAATTGTCAATTAAATTCGCAGATTAACTAAATTCTTCTGATGAACCTATAACTATCAATGTACCTCAAACATCAAGTCTAAAACTTTAACGAGAGCTTGAGAGCTCTACAGAACTAATTGTCATTTTCATTTTAAGAAGCACAAACTCTACAAAGAAATGTATTTAACGCCGACGGTAAAGAAAAGTAAATAAAATTATTCTCTTGCGTCTTGAAATAAATAAATATTTATTGCATAATGTACTTCCATCCTAAGCTGCTTCCTCCAGCCCGAATATCAAGGCTGTAACAAGAGTATAATGATAAGCATTTAAAAAGCATTTGTAAGTTTAGTGGTAAGTGCCAACAGACTGCCACTAATAATTAGAAACACAGTAATATCTGACGACATTCGTTAATTCTTTTTTAAATCGAAGACTGTAGTCGTAATGATTTTAAATCGAGAATAATTGATTTCTTTCGCGGTGTGTTTAAATTCGGTGGGTTGGCGTATCAGTGGCCGAGGGGGAAAAGGCGTTGACCACTGGTAATTCGATCCGAGGTTCAAATCCTGGCAAACGAGATGGCTGCTGGGCCGTTTTTGTGGCTTTCCCCAATTATAACGTCTATATATGATCCAGTTTCCCTTAGAAAGTCTTCCACGAACGTGTTCCTTTCCCAAGGCAGATGACCCTCGAGTACTTTGCCGTAATTTAATAACCAGAACCAAGCATTAAAAAAAGCCACATTAAAATACAAATAATTTTCATTTTTAATTTAATGCAAGTAATGTGATGAATTGGCTGTTTGCCAATACTGAAGTTTGCTAGTGTTTTCTACGACAGGAATTCTAAGAGCTTCCATAAATGAGACCTCCATTTTAAAAACAATTATAAATTGATCAGTATTTTTTTCATCATAATCCGTACAGAAATGCTTCTCACGTAATATCTCAATCTCAGAAATGTTTTCTAAATGATGTTTTATGTTTAGTTACGTACGAATGCAAACACTTTGCTCTTCAACTTGTGTACAACCCTTGAATATGATTCCTGATTTTAATATAAAATATCTCCGTCAAATTTAGTCGTACGAGAGTCAGACATGTTGTGTTTTATTTATTATTATTTTTTTCAATAACGAGTAAAAACATATCTTAGATGTATATTGACCTGTGGAATGTGTAAAAGTTAAATTTCGTATTTTATGCAAAATTACTTTTTTAGAAATAAAAACACGAAAACATATATCTCTGCATTATTTAAAATATTTTTGTAACTGGAAGTATATGCCTGTGACAACGGTTGCGAAAATAAAGGCCGAGTTATACTTTTGTAGACACGGTATAAATATATATATGTATATATATATATTTAAAATTTATTAAGTGAGAAGTATACTTTTTTTAATATTTTTGTATCATGTTAAAAGCAAAATGCAAAAACAAACGGGTAAATTTCTTATAAAATTTCAATTGTTTTTTTTGAGCTGGGTTTTAATTCATTTAATTGTAAAGATTTACATTTATTTATAAGTTAGCTTGCAACATTAGATATTATTTATATTTGAGAAGAAGAACGTAATATTAGTAATATTTTTTGTCTTTTGCCTACGTGTAAAATCATTAATTTCCTTTCTAATGGTTTAAAAATAGCTGCAAACTTTTAATATAGCCATAACTAAGGTCTATAAAATAACGAACGGTTATTTTTAATTATAACGAAACGTTAAACTCACAGGAAAGATAATTTTATCCAGTTTTAAATACGACGAAATGCAATTTCGCGTTCTAAAGAAACAGAATTTAAAAAATTTCCTTCACGTTTATCTTCAGCGAGGGTTAAAATGCCGTTAATGAGGCTATAACGGTATTTAAGTTCAAACGGTTAAAGATTTTTAACACTGGAAGGATGATTGATTTTTCATACCAAATACAAAACTGGTGGCAATTTTTTAAAATCTAAATAAATCCCATTTTCGTTCACTAAACTTTGCAAATAAAATAACGAATGAACAAACAGGTCTTGTACTTACTTGATATGAGAACTGTTGTTAGTTCTGATTAATGAATAATGTATAAAATCTTTATTTGAAAATATTAGTTAATTTAGTTGTAATACATAACAAATTACCATTTCAGATTCTAATTAACTTTGCTCTTGTTCTATTTTGGAAACTGAACTCTAATGGGGTCAAAAGACTTAGATACCAACATATGTGGCCCCTGTGTTTCTTAAGAGAATTTAATTTTGTTGTAACTTCTAAACCCTTGCTGATTAATATAACTGTATGAAGTGTTTTGAATTTGCTTCTAAAGTATCTATGATTTACGTTTATTATGTCTAGAACTGGTATTACGTTGTGAAACTGCTTGTATTTTGAGTATTTTCCCACATTTTAAGAAAGAATGCCGACTCCCAGCATAATATTATATCATTATGAAAACAATGTTATCAGGAAGTCAAAGCTTTTCCTACATTTAAAAGTCAGCATTTGCCAATCACGATTTTTGGGAAACTTCGGCAGTAGCAAGTGAAGCAAAACTTTTGACCCAATACCTATCGAAATAATTTTGAGTTGACTCAGGAATGACCAATATACTGAGTGGACCAAACCGTCCGTAAACGTAAAATGTTAAAAAAAAAAGTGTGGTGCACGGAATTTACAAAGTATAGTACTGTAAACAATACAAAACTGCTTGAAATTTTCTGAGCATTTTTATAACTTTTTTTAGTTCCACTTATGTCCACCATATGGTTTGTATACCTTGGAATTCCGGATATACGACTTATTCTGAGCTATCATTGTCCCAAGTCAGCTTGTTGCTAATCGGTTACAGAATAGCAATGACCTACCAGCGGCAAAGTGGTAAAATCGTTGAACACTGGTAGTTCCGTCCGGGGCTCGAATCCCGGCAAACGGGCTGGCTGTAAGGCCAGTTTCCTTTAAAAAGTCCTCCACGAAGGCATCCATAGGAAGATAGCCCTCGAGTGCTTTGCCGTAATTAAATAAACCAACCAAACCAAGAGATTAACAGTGTAGAGAATTAGGCATTTTTTGAAAGCAGGAGACATGAAAAATGAGCATTGCCCTCGCCGGGATTCGAACCACGGACCTCTCGAATATGCGCCGAGCGTGCTGACCACTTCACCACGAAGGCATGCCAAGACGGCGGCAGAAATACCTTACATACTCCCTCTTTTAAAGGGCGACTGGGGGTTAGGGAACCCAATCCGCAAAACCTGGTGGTGTGAAATTATCATCCACCACCTTTTTTAGTTCGGGCGCCACTGTAGAGTTATTGGAATATTTTGTAGCAGGAGAGATGAAAAATGAGCAATGCCCTCGCCCGAGACTCGAACCACGGACCTCTCGAATACGCGCCGAGTATGCTGACCACTACACCATGAAGGCATGCTAAGAAGGCGGAAGAAATACTTGATAACAGTACTGCTTATCTGGAAGAAATGCAGGCTTAAATCTTGTTACAGTCATACAAGTAGAGCATTATCCCATACTGCTTCTGTTTTCCTCTCACATTTTGGCGAAAACTGAATAATAAGCTGTTACTTTAGCATGAACGATCATCCATCAGCGACCGAAAGGTAAAATCGCTGAACATAGATAGAGCGACCTGGGATCAAATCCCGACTAACAGGTTGAGTTGTGTTGAGCTTTTCGAAATTTTCTTCATAAAATAACACAGATACGAGCCAATTTTCCTTAAAAAACCCTCCCCGAAGACAACTCTCTCCTCCAGTAGATAGTTCTCGAGGGTTTTGCCATTATCTAAATAATCGCATTCTATTCTGTATAAATGATTATCCAAATCTCCAGCCCTAAATTTTTGGAATTTTGTTGTTACCTGACATCTTACCTATTTTAATGCAATTCTCTTGGGTATACACAGAAAAGATGCTAATGCTATATGAATAATGATTATGATATATGAATAATGAATGTGATATATGAACAATGATTTCCCCAGAAAAAGTATTTCTACAGTCCATGTGAAATGTAAGTCGTTTTTGGACAGTGCATAGCATTCATGGCTGCCTCATTTCACCCGCCAAGAATTGACCTTATAAACAATGGTGGAGTCCGAAAGCTCTGAGAATTGGCATACTTCTTAAATGATTAATAAAATTAATTGCTGAGCAAAATAAGCTGTGTAAAATAAGTATTACAACTTAATTTTAGGAACCGCTTTGCCGAACTGAAGTTATTTTAGTGAGTGAACCAGGTGAATTGCACCACTTATTATAAAATGCGTGAATGGCATGTTTTTTGTTGCAAATTAAGAAGCAGAAACAAATTAAGGAACTCATTTTTTATAGCATTTATTGTAATTGGCTTTGTGTGTTGCTTAATGTTGCTTTATTGATTACTTTTAATTGCAATTGATTACTTTCAAAAAAGAAATAAAAGAGCAGTATTGTACTTCTTTCCTGTACGATTTTGGTGTACATATATAGGTACAGATAGAGTTGGGTGTGACACCTGAAATTCACCATTGGTCGTGCAGGTACAGTTCCACACCATTTTGGAAGAGGGGAGAACATCCCGAAGGCTAGTCCGAAGACTTATTATCCTCTTCCCCTACCATCAACCTCTCGACAGAACTTGCAGCTCGAAGCTAATTTGAATTCCCCCATACCGCAGAGATAGTATACTATTAGAAACATCCATCCCTTTTCCGGGATTCGAACACGGACTCACAGATACAGCTGTCGGCGCCATTAAGCACTATACGTACTTGGCGATTATATGTGTGCAAAGTAGGAGATTTATTTACAGTGATATAAACGTAATGACCTGGCATTTTTTCTGAAATGCATTATGATCCACTGATTGGCTGTGCTTTTTTGCAGTTGCTTCAGCAATTTTAAAGTTTTATGTTTTCAGCAAGAGTCAAAAAATAACTCAGCGATTTCCTTTGCTAAGATTCTAAACATTCCTTCTTGGTTTTTTCTGAGAACTCCAATTTTATGACCAATCTCTGTGATCGACCTGTCTCTGTAAATCTCTAATGAGATTTAACATTTCAGCTCTGTTTTTAATGAATTATAATTTTAATAGTTAGAAATAGTATATAAAAATGGTAATATTATGATGAATATTCTACCTCTTTGCCCTCCCATGGAACTGCGTATTAATTAAGAGCTTTATTGGATTTGTTATTCTTTTCTAAAGCGAGTAAATTAACCATTTTTTACATCTTGATCTTTTTCTTTGCCAAAGGTAAAAAAAAACAAAATTGTTTGTCTGTTGGTTTAATAATAATAAAATAACAAAAAAACCTTTCTTTTCGGTAACAAACAACGAAGCACTCGCATTGTAGCAATTTTCAAAATGATTTACTTCGCTGCCCAGTTATCGACTTCGAATATTGTTCTACAACTACAATGATTGATTGGATTTGTTTTGTCATCAAGACGCAGAATGATTGATCTGAATTTTTACTTAATGATTTTTATGAGCTATCAGCATAAACTCGGACCGCCGGCAGTATTCAGAGTTGCCGAATGTGCTTCTTTTAAGGTAGATTCCCGAAACCTCAGCCACCCTTCCGCTCCCCTCCTCGTTTGTTTGAGATCAGAAAATTTACAGTTTGTTTTCCTGCGTTTTCTTCTTTCTCCTTTTCTTTTTAGTCCAAAAGGGCGGTAGCTCAGAAGTTTTGAAACGCCATTTTGCGTTCTTTTACTATAAATGTCTGTTTCACTTTTCAAATTGTTGCCAGCAAATATTATCGCCCTGTATTATATTTAAAGAAATTAAATAATGAAGAATCTTGCATGAATGTATTTTTGCTTCTCGCATTGTGAAAAAACGACGGTACCTAGAGCCATCAAATTTTGAATAACGTAATCCTCCACCCGAACATGGGCACCTGCAAGCTCGAGTTTGGAATTTGTTTTATTATCCGTGTCATATTTTGTAAAACTTTAAAGAATTTTTCATTAACAAACTCGACGATTTCAAAACAAGGAATGCCATTACTGTACGCAAACTAACGTTAATATCTCCAGCGCCTGAGACTATCTATCGGAAATTCTAAATATATGCTGTTTTTAAATATTTTATGATATTGCTGTTAAATTGAATTTTATGTGGTTTAACTGCGAAGAACATGATATTTAATGATTAAAGGTAACACACTGTTACGAAACGCCAATAGAGGGCGCTGTAACCAGCCTGTTTTCTTGAGTGTAGTTGTAATCTGTACTTTTCAGATACGCATAACTTGAATAAGAATGTCTGTAAGGGAGTAGCCGGCCCTGATAATTAGCGGCAAATTAATACTATTTCAGTAATCTTGTAAATAAAATAAGTTTGTTTTGTTTAAAGCTGAGCTTTTATT